>JAOBYE010412866.1:0-14129 GCA_025403585.1 Parazoanthus swiftii
ATCTTCCACTGGTTCAAGCTACTATCATGGAGATACAGCGGCTGGGCAATGTCGTTGATGCAGCAGTCCCGCATCGCACCATAAAGGATACCACGCTGTGTGGATACCGAGTGCCAAAGGATACCCTTGTTCTCGTTGACCTGGAGTCCGTTCATTTGGATCCCGAATGTTTTGACAATCCAGAGGAGTTTAATCCCCACCGATTCATCGACTCCGAAGGTCGACTGATCACCAAACAAGTAAATTGGCTGCCATTTGGAGCTGGGCGAAGAAGCTGTGCTGGAGAACCACTGGCCAAAGTTGAGTTGTTTATGTTCTTTTCGATCTTGTTGCATCAGTTCACGTTCTGTCCTGAAGATGGAAAAAATCCGCCAAGTCTGAATGCGAGACATTATATGTTTACTAAGTATCCAAAGTCGTACAAAGTTCAAGCAATTAAGCGTTTGTGAGAGTATTTTGTAGATTCTGTTACAGCTGGTAGGGACCGTGCATACTTTAGAGATCCAGGGTTTCAACTGATTGTGGGTTTTTCAACTATTGTGTGTTAAGCTAAAAAAAATTTAAACATTAAGGCTCACTGCTTAGCAAATATCTCACTAAAGGAAAGTTGTGCTAGTTTCAGTTTTCTGAGGATGATACATCGATGAATTACATGCACTGATAATGTACTGTATTATTTTTTACATCTAATCCAGTAAGTGGAATACTTAACCTGAAAAAAGAGAACGATTTAAGAACAGTTCCGTCTCAGCCAAAAATTACCGGTTCTTGTAGCAAAAAACGTGTTCATTCATAAACTAAAGTTTATTTTACGCTGTTTAATTGTTTTCTACTTTATAATAAAACTGCTGCAATTTAATGAAATACAAAACAATACAAGGGGAAAGAAATTGAACTTTACGCACAAAATGGACACGTTGTGTAGAGTAGTGGTGCTAGTACTAGTACGCTATATTGTCCATTTTATTCATGTAGTTCTTGTCAAAGGAAAATAAAACATAGCAAAATTAAAAAAAAAAAACCCGAGTGTGAAGTTTCCTTTTATCTGTTTCTTAAAATTTGCGCAGGTACAAACCTTGGCGTTCTTATATATAAATGCGCGTTGGTCATCCTGCAGTATTTCTGTGCAGCTTTTCTTTTTTTTGCACGAGTCTGTAAAAAAAATATCAAGACGAGTTTGGTCAAGATACGTTTTGTATGGCGAGACCAAACGTTCCCGTTATGATGTTTTAGGGTCTACATTTAGTCGACTAAAATGAAAAACGCGGCCTCCGTTGCAGCTCCAATTACACCAATTTCGAAACTACTTTAAAATGAGTGTACAGCATATCAATTAATATTTCCGCTTTTTAAATTCATGAAAGTTAACGTTGGGGCGGGGGGAGATAAATGTGCAATTGGATTATTTATATGACATGTATAAACAAATCCTTTGACTTTCTGTTGAATATCGGCACCGAAATCCCTTGAAAGAGAAATAGACAGTATGGTATAAATCAACATATAAAGCTATGTAACGATAAGAAAACATCCCGGAAAAGTTCTACAAATAAATACAGCAATGCCAAACAAACTAGTGATGCATATAAAGAACTCTCCCAAGCAGTAGTAGAAATAAATAGTTATAAGAGTATATGATACACGTGTTCTTTTTACCAAAAGAAAGAAAGGATCTAACCCATCTTTTCGGGCTGGTTTTGTGAAATGATTGGATTACCTTTTGTATTGTAAGTGATATTTTCATTGTTTTGGACTGTCTTTTGGAATCAAGGGAGAAGAACAAAATTATAAAGAATGGAATATTTGGTAAAAATTATAGTAATAGTAGATATCATATTGATAATAACAATAAACCACCCTGTTTCAAGGGGATATCAACTATTAAGAGGATAATTGTGACAAGACTGAAAAATTATTGGCCCTCCATGGCCATACCATAAAGTACAGAACACTAAAATTTGAACACACAATTACAGGATAGCCGTAAAATTTCTAACTAGGAAATAAAAAAGAGTAATTAAAAGCTGCTAACTACTTATTTAATGGAAGTATCGAGTAAAATTCCTAAACATGTATTTTAAAAATTGAAAGATAAAATCAATGAAATAAATTAAATATTGCGACAAGAAATGCCCGATAAGTGCCTTTCTAAAGGAAATCACAGATTTTTCCTTCTTGTGACAATGTTTTGCACACTAAACCAGCTCATCTGAGTTTTTGGAATAAGCCAGTCAAAGGCGATGTAATCTGAAAAACTGTGCATCATCTCTAATTTAGTTTTAAAACCAAGATTCATGAAAACAGAGCAGATAACATCGCTGCCAAAACTGAAAAGCCCGTTTATTTTTCGTTGTTTAGGAAGGTTAATCTTCTTCCCAAAAGTTCTTTGGAAAAGTGCAGGTTTCATGATATACAGTTTTACAAATTACGTCACAGGATCAGATCAGCTGGAAGACCTATCAAAAAACACCTTTTCATAACCATTCTCCGCTTTTACACTAACTGTCAGCAAATGACCTCCTTTCAACCGGTGTCCGGAGTTGGATCACTTTTTCTGATGGCATAGTTTTACCCCTATTTCCGATAATCAATTACTTGTACTTGAAGTTAATTTGAATCGTTTTTACAAGAGGTAAAAATGTCACGACAGATGGAAAGGTTTGCAATGATCCATCGCTTTTATTACTTGGGAACTTGTTTTTGGTCAACAAAGTACATCTTAAAATGATCTTTTGCTTTTAGTCTGCGAGATGGTTATGGTAGAGTTTTCTTCTTAAAACTTGGTTGATGGAAAGCAGTGATTGTCGCTGGTCCTGAGAGTGTTAATGAAGTCCTGGTGAAAAAGTCCGAAGATTTTGCAGGCAGACCACAATACTGGTCAATTCTAGTTTCCTCTTTTGGTAAGTGACTTACTCGTATCCAGTTTTGTCTTGGGAGTTGTTTTCCTTGTGTGTCTCAGTTGCTACACCATCACATTTCCGATCACTGTTTTAAGGCATCAGTTGAGTGAGGCGCGTTTACATGATACAACTACCGAAAGTAATAGCATAGAAATTGCTGCGGCATTTAAGAAATTACTTGTTAGTAGAACTGAAGTGTCACGATTAATATATTTTTAGAAATTTAATATTCTACCACGTGAATATGTGATGCTTTCTTGTGATTTTTAGGGGGCCGAAAAATCATATTAAATCAGAGTTAATATAGGGGAACCCTCTAGGAAATCTGAATAAGTGTAGCTTTATTTTTCCTAGATTTATTTTAGTAGATCTAATAACTTGAAACGCCATGTAAGTGGAATCATTCGGAGCTAGAGGTCCAACCACGTATGCTTCTTTACTAAAGTGAATACTTTTCCAAAACAGTTTTCATCCATGTTTCTTCGAAAATACTGAACAGGCTCAGACAATTAAATAATGAAAAGCAAAGTAGAATATGTGGTTCAGCTCAGTCATACCAGGAACACTGCCAATATGGCCTTCCTGATGTCAGTGGCTCCATTCCTTGTTTCAAAGGTAAAGATTTGGTTATGGGAGACTACGGACCAGCCTGGAGATTGCATCGCAAGCTTTTTTTCACTACACTGAGGCAGTTCCTCAAGGACGTTACCTTGTCTGAAAGCAAAATTGTCACTCAAATACAAAAAGTCCTGCGCTTTCTGGAAAAGCAAAATGGAGCACCATTTGACCCAAACGATATCTTCATCACAAGTGTTGTTAACGTAATTACCAAAATAACGTTTGGCGAGGACTATGATATCGAGCAACGTCAGATTTCAAATTTATTGAAATCATTAGAAAATAGAGCACAGGATGACAACCTGAACAACGCTAATGGCTTCTTCGATCTTTTTTACATAGCCAGATTTTTCCCATTAAATAACTACAAGAAGTCCGCGGAACTTGCAGCAGTAACGAATGAGATGCTTCGGAGTCTACTTAGAGAGCAAGAAAAGCATTTAGATCTCTCTAAATCTGCTACAAGTCTGACTACAGCCCTCTTGAAAGCTCGTAATCAAATGAAAGCTGAAAATGAAGAGGAAAAAAATATAGTTTTGGCAGAAGATCATATGGTGACCTCAATGGCGGATATGTTTTCTGCTGGATCTGAAACCGTTGCTGGAACTTTGTTGTGGTGCATCGCCTTTGTGGTCAATTACCCAAAGTTCCAAGTGCAGCTTCAAGAGTATATTGACCAAGTTGTTGGCCGTGACAGATTCCCGAGCCTGGAAGATCATTCCAATCTTCCACTGGTTCAAGCTACTATCATGGAGATACAGCGGCTGGGCAATGTCGTTGATGCGGCAGTCCCGCATCGCACCATAAAGGATACCACGCTGTGTAGATACCGAGTGCCAAAGGATACCCTTGTTCTCGTTGACCTGGAGTTCGTTCATTTGGATCCCGAATGTTTTGACAATCCAGAGGAGTTTAATCCCCACCGATTCATCGACTCCGAAGGTCAACTGATTACCAAACAAGTAAATTGGCTGCCATTTGGAGCTGGGCGAAGAAGCTGTGCCGGCGAACCACTGGCCAAAGTTGAGTTGTTTATGTTCTTTTTGATCTTGTTGCATCAGTTCACGTTCTGTCCTGAAGATGGAAAAAATCCACCAAGTCTGAATGCGAGGCATTATATGTTTACTAAGTATCCAAAGTCGTACAAAGTTCAAGCAATTAAGCGTCTGTGAGAGAACTTAGTACATTGCAGAGTTGATGGTATGGGGAAAGGAGAAAACAAGGTCTGGGAAAATACGAATTTGCGTGTGCTAGAATTTGCCCAGAGCCAAAGTAAATAGCAACTGAGTAAACTAAAAGTCGCTCGAAATCGGTATAAGGATTTTGTGCAGAAAGTTAATTGACGTTTCAGTTCCCGAGAGCCAGGATATTACTTTTATATATCAGTTTTGAAACATAAACATGCTTTTTTCGACTGCTAGTTCAAGATAAGCACGGACAGTTTCAGGGTTGATTGCTTTTCGACAAAGTATAGATTATCCAAGCTATTGTTAGTTTATTTGGGTCTTTGGTTATGTCAACTTTACGGGAAATTTCAATTACTTGGTTAAATGTTTGATTTCATATCGTGATTTGTAGCAAATTCTGGGAAATTTTTGTTTTGAAAAACATGTTTCGTCTTCTTGTGCATAAGCGAGCGCCGACCGATGAATGTCAACAAAAACACTGAACGGACTGAACTCTGTCGTTGTTGTCATTATCACTGCTTCCAACTAAAACTTTTACTTAGCATAACCAAAAATAAAGATTAAGTTCTGTATGCATGTGTTTCTAGGGCCGGAATCTAGTTTTGTTTCCCCTCTATTCGTTACAACTCTCAAGTTTTCTGCCAAAATCATGCAGCGTTGACTCGTGCTCCAACCAGGCTTCATGCAGTCCTTGAAGCTCTTAATAGATTCAAGAACTCGAACACCCTTAATTTAGAAATTCCTTGAAAATAGCACTGTAGAGTCTACGATCGCCAGTTTGTGTCGTTCAAGAGACCTTTCTTACTGTAAAATGAAGTTGTTAACAACAGTTATCTAGTTTAAATACAAAAGTGCGCACACCCTGTCCAACACTCTGGGAAACATTCTAGCATTCTTGAGCAATCAAAGTACTACATTTTTAATGGTAATGAAATGAAAGCTATGAAATGATATGATGTTAATATGCAGTAGGGAAGCTACGAAGTTGTTTTGTAAATTTGTACATGGAATCAATCGTAAAGCTGCCATGCCGTGACCAGTAGCAACACTGCATGTAACAAGCCATATATGAATTGCCAAATAAAAATATAAAATCGTGTTTTAAGATTATTTGTTGTTTTTACAATTGACAAAATTATTATTGATTATAGAGCCAAATTTGTCTGGCTTTACACTAGTCGAATTTTTGTGATAGTTACGCGCGTTTAAAAAAACAACTCGGAAAGTCTCGGGTTTCCTCTCGACAAGCTGTCGGGGACTACCACACATCAATTAGGGCATCTGAAAATCAAGAGTCAGGTCATGACTAATCTGTAAGATATTTGCATGATTAACGAGAGTGCAAAATACGGTGGCAGCGAAAAGGAAACGATAAACATGTTTAAGCTAACCAACAGATAGAAAATTGTGAATACTTTTTAAGATTAATTGGGGCCTCCGGTTAAGCACGTGTAATTTTTCTATATACTATACAGGCGAAACCCGTTCGACAAATAAAAGCTTACATAAAGACACGGAAAGTGTTGTTCGATTGCGCTGTTCAAAAAACGCTATGGCTAACTCCTTAACTTTAAAGTCTTTTAAAGATAACTACTTTAAGAACGAACATATCGCGGTGAATAAAGTTGCTCATATTTTGTATAAAAGTAAGAATGAGTGGGATAGAAACGGAAATCATATAGTCCGAAAGGGCTTTTGGAAATCTTTTTTCGTTTTGAGAGCACAACGCTCCGAGTAGTTTCAACAGTCGGAATGGGAAACGTTTACGGCGATAAGGGAGACTTTGAACATAATTTTTTGTTCATCTTTATTTCGAATGTTTCCGTGATTCAAAAACATCTAGCTGCGTGCATGAACGTTAGATGAGGTTAAATGATTTAGTATGTCACGGCTTTTGAAAGCGGGTCAAGACGCCTTTAATTCAGATCAAAGTAATACGCCGCAAATATCGCAATATAATGAATTAATATAATGTAGAACCCAATATCAGGAGTTCGCTACAATCAAAGCAAATCTGGGCACTTCAATGATATCTTAAACTGACGCCTTCGACATGTCTGTATTCCATGAAGAAAATATTTCAAGCGCAAACAACGGTCGAGCTGCGGGCTTATACTCCATGCGCAAATGCCATGGATGCACCCTCATTGTAAACTTTAATAAACACTGCTAATACCTTAATATTCTTAGTGCTAATAACAAAATACTATGTCTGAAGAACAACCTCGAGAACAACAATAACAACTTTATTTGTACCTTAACGAATATTTACAAGACAAATGTCGTTAGAAATAATGATATTTAGAAAGGAAAGATGAAGGAAAAGTTACATGTACATTTTTTGATTCAAGAAAAGTAAGAGATTTGTAGGATACAACTGATTTAGGTACAAGTCCCAGAAATAACCCAGAGGGTTACGAGAGTCGGGCAGCTTGTCTGTTTTGATAATAATTTAAAAAACAGGACAATGATGGCACAAGTAAAGACACAGTTAAAAACTGAAAAAAGAAATAAATATTACTAGTAATAGTTACTTTAGTTACTTTAGTAATGCCAAAAATAATACCAATAATACTAACAAAAGAGTAGAATGATATCTTTAGAATTATGCTATGATGGAATAGACTTGGAATAATGACTTCAAAAGTTTTCTTTTACATGTGGTCCTATTAGATGCGATGAGAAAGACCCTGATTGGGCCTGGTTACATGGCAGCAATATTCTGGGTGCCAACAAACACAATAAACGCGAGAGGCGTGCCTAAGATTGATTTTTGTTCTTATTTAGCCCATTAGAGATAGGATTATTTTCCTATTTTCATCAACACAAGTACGCGTATATACTTTATTTGTTAGCCCCCAGAGTCTGGGTGGTCAGGGAAAGGCCTGGGAACGAGCTTGAGTAACGAACAGTTAGAAATTATAACAGAGCGGTTTCAAGCAACACTAAGAGACATTCAAGACAAACAACAGGGCGGCCATGTTGGTGTACCAAACAATAGAAGAACACCAACATGGCGGCCATGACGTCACGTGGAAACGCTCTCAAATATCGGTTAGCACTTGTTCACACGGCTCAAAAGGACCTTCATTAATCATCTTTTAATTCAAAAGATGCAAAACCTTCCCTCGAACCCTCGTAAAATTTCGCGCGCTTTTTTGAAACGACAAGACGGCGGAAGAGGATTGCGGATGGATTTCTGTGTCCTCTGTTGAAGAGGCTGCATCAATACCCAAGAATGGACCTGTTTGCAATGTAACCAACGTCTGAAGTGGTCCACCGAATGTCTTTGAATTCTTGTCGTCTTCATCATGACTTCACGTGGTAAGTGTATAATCCAAAATCATCACAGCTTGAACATAAAAATAACTACATGTATGCGTGTTTGAATTCATTGTTTTGTCCATAAACAGGCTCAAATGTACAAAATATTACAGAGTGATGAGTAATTTCTCACTTCGGTCTGTCAGTTTTATAAAGCAAACGGTTACATAACTCCTTAAAATTACATTTCGCAACATGTAATATTCACTCTGAAACAAAAAAATGTGATAGTAATAGTCGTACGTAAAAAAAGGAAAGTTCCTGGCCTCAACCGATAATTGAAGGCCAACACCAATTAGGAGACCTGGGATGATCAACTACCTTATACTTTGCGTTTGCTGTATTTTCATGGTCTACAAAATTCACGGCGCTGGGCTGAGCTGATGAGCTGATCCGAGCATCACCCAGTGATCGACGTTGTCTCAAGATAGAGAGGGAGGGGGGGGGGGAGTGGGAGTTGCCCCCTAAGGGGTAAAAATCTAACAATGATTCACTTGACCCACCAATAAAAACATATTCGACGCGATGGATAACGGTAATTGATCGCACGTCTAACTGTGATAAAAATTACTTGTAAATATTTACAATTCGAGTTGGAACTTTTGGAGTACAAAAATGTCTTTTATATTGCTGTAGGATGAAAAGCTATTAATGCTACATACAAAACTATATTGCAATTACTTAATGTACTTAGTTTTCTCTTTCTGATATTCATCATTTTATCGGCTCTGGTGAAAGAATTCTTCTTTTCCTTGATTCAGCAGCCAGTTCCTTGATTTTTTCCTTTCGATCTTCGATGTTCTGCTCAATGGAGCCCACCACCAGTTCACTAGAATACAAAAAAAGCGATAACAGTTGGCATTCTAATACGTGGAACACCTTAAACAGCATTCTCCAACTTTCCGCACAACTTCATTGCATAGCTGGATGAAACATGAAACACTCCAACAACTTGTAACGCAACAAATATGATTCTTGCACGTTGTAGAAGCAGCATGGATTGGTTGGCGAAAACCAATCGAAATATTTACACGTAAAAAGATCCTTTGTTCAATTTTAGACGAAAATCTTTTGCCTAGACACTTTGAAAAACCTTTGTTGTAGTTTCATTTGTTCACATATTTATCATTATATTATTGTTATTATTGTAATATTATTATTATTATTGGTTCAATGTAGCATCGAAGAGTATTGTATACAAACATTTCTCTCACCTGTAGTTAATTTCACCATCTTTATTCTTGTCTAACGTTTCAATTAGCTTATATAATTCAACATAGTTCATGTCAATTCCAGTTTCCTGCAGAAGCAAAAGTATTCTCTAAATCTAACATGTAGGTTCACCTACTAATTCTCAAATATCACGTACGCAACATTACCCTAGAAAATATGATAGGGCATATACACACGTACTAAACCATCCAATGCATTGTAATGAATTAATCTCTATACCGTGTTCTAATATGTTTAATCTATTTTAGTTGAATTTTATTTAATTAAGGTTTGATGCAAACTTTTGCCATTCAATATCGTTAGTACTTTTCTTTTCTTTTTAACTTTTTGGTTGATGAACCTATCCAAATTCTTCGCACCTCGAGCAGAATTCCCAACAAATCAACGCGGGTAGTAATTATTTTGTAACTTATGTTATTCAAAAGAAGAATACACTGCTCTTGTTGTTAATTGTTGTAGCTGGAAATTTGGGTTTCTGCCATGAAGCGTTTTTGTTGAGCCAAACATGAAAACAGTCATATTCTGGTAAAAATACTTTGGAATGAATACAATTCAAAATTCTTCATGAAACACTAGTTAGCCAGTTATTATATAGATAGGTGACTGAAACATGATGTTCTAGTAAAGCTGTTCTGAAAAAGCAGAGAACTTTAATTCTGACAACGTACTTTTTGAAATGGCAACTGAAAATTTCTGTTCTTGCACGAGTTTCCTTCTTACTGTTTTTTAAATGATTCAGCATGAAATACACCGGTCCTTTTGCGCTTAATATCATTTACGATCAACCAGGTTCAGACTGAGATTTACACAGTTCGTCTGTTCCAGGGGATGCACTGCGTGCTTGCTATTACCTTTAAGCCATACGGGCCTGATTTATCAAAAACAAGAACTCTTTTTTCCAGTTATTTATTTATGTTTCACACTTGTACATTTGTATTCATTTTACAAATTACCTTTTACAAATTATAATTGGAGGTGAATGATTTGGGGATTACAATTGCCCCTTTCCGAAATACGCTCCCATGCCGACAAACAAAAGTATCGAGTCGAGGCCAAGTGCTCAAAAATACAACAAATGTATGAAAAGTGAGCACCTAGCCTCGACTTGAAGCTCTTGTTTGTGAGCAGTGGGGCGTAATTCGGAAGTTGGCTATTTACAAACACGGATAATTTTTTAAACTTAAACTACCTATAACTGACGATACATACGAAAGATGAGTAAAGGTGTAACTAGAAATTGTAGGACTCTTTTACACTGACAACTGCTTCATTTTTGACTCGTTTGTAAACTAGTCTCGGATGGTAAATATTGTATTCTGTTTTCATTGCGTCAGTTAAGAAATTCGAGTCCCTTTATTAATCTCAATAAAAAAGGATTTAGAAGACGAACACTCTGCTAAAACACTCTTCAAACATATATAAAAGTATATAAATTATGTAATGGCTCCGTATATTTGGCTTCATTTCAGAGGGAAAACTCAAGAGAACTCAACACCCCACGGATCAATGAAGGTTTCTAAGCAACGACCCAACCACCCCACCCCTAAACCAAAAGTTAACCCCAACCTTGACTCTAACCCTAACCCAAGGGAGGGTAGGTGGGGAGTTGCCCAGAAACCGACATAAATCTCACCCCATTAGCAACACACGTCTCTGAAAGTTATTCCATGAACGGGGAATAAAGCGAACGAAAGTAAACAAACCTTAAGTCCATCTGCAAACTCTTTCACAGTTATACTCATGCTTTTGTCTTTGTCGAGGGTGTTGAAAAAGTCTAGTAATCTCAGCTGATTGTCAGCAATGTAGTTCTTGAGGATCTTCATAGGAGCTGGTCGAGTCTTTGGCTTGATGGGCGACCCCCCTGAACCACCATGGGTGATCTTGATGTTGCTTCGCATTTCCTGAACTTCTCTGCACAGTTCAACAAAGTCATTGTTGACAAGAATGTCCTAAAACGAATCAACAAACTATTTGAATGTCGTCTGAAGTTAGCTCTAACATTAATATTAATGCTAATGATATTAATGTTAAGACTTTGTAAGCGAAGTTAACTCATTCTCTAAGGCGGATTGTATTTAAACCATGCATTAATGTGATAACGTTGCTCCTATTGTGCAAAGTCTAAGCCCTGCTTGCCTTGATTAGATTTTGCTATCTGCGAGCAGTACTTCAAAAAACGTACTTTTTATAATATAATAAAATTGAGTCGAGTTGAGTATTAGTTTTTTATTTACGATGTAAGCGTATGTAAAAGGTCGCTTTACCTTTTACGTGATAAGCGGTTTTCTCACATATCCTAGAAGTTTACTAACAGTTGGAGTTCCAAGGAACCGAGATAAAATTCGCTTTTAATTAATAAAAAAATCTTGAAACACATTTTTAACTTACAGAAAGTTCAATTTCAACAATGGCTGATTCTGGATTATTCTTCATTGAATTAACAATGGCATAAGCTCCTGCACTCTGCATGGGATTCTTGCCAATCTGTAGAAGGAATGAACTTCTACATTAATTAAAACTAATATTTGCATGTTAGGTTCCCATTTCTGCAAAGATGTTACCTTTCCATATCCTTTTCTAAACAAAATAATGTCCACCCTCAAGAAACAAAGTTAATAAGTTTATTTAATAAAGGGGAACCTTTGAAAAGCAATACTTAAAAGAAAGTACTAAGACACAAAGGGAGCTTTTAATTACCTAAATATGCATTTTGTTTATCGATTTTTTAAAATATATTAGTTTTCATAAGTATTCATGAAAATTGTAGTGAACAATGTTCGAGACACAATTAAGAAACAACCAAAAGAAAACTAAAAATATAGATTGTAGAACAAATTTTTGAGTTTTTACAATTCTGAAAACAAAACCTAATTTGCATAATTCCAATGACGTAATAACATGCAAAATTATTCAGTGATGACGTCATCTAAATAGTTTCAAAACCCGCGACTATATCTTGCGACAATCGTAAAATGTTTTTGGCGATAAGTAAATTGGCAAATTTTTGAGGTCTGAAAATGTTGAACCCAATTCCCCTTATAAAAATGCATATAAGGGTTATAAATAGCTGTGTCCCCGATAGTTAATTAACGAATCGCATTGTCAAATTAGACATCTGGAAAGAATTTCCTACGAACACCAGTGAGTTCTAACAATGTGCCTCTTGTTGGCGTGCATGACCATTGTCTCTTCAAAATAGTTAACGCCTTGTAACTTTTGATGCTATGATGAGATAACAATTACAGTCACAGCAAAACCCGCGAGCAAGAACCTGCATTTTCCAGAGTTAGCCTAAACAGGTTCTTACATAAATGGTGGTTAACACAAGTTTAGGCCATCTAGGTTTTTAACAGGTTCTTTTTTTAGCGAAAACTTTACGTTGCTAAGGAAATTTTATTGATCAGCAGCCTTAAATTTGCATACCTTATGAATACTTATGTGAATGACTATAACAGAGAGCTATACTCACGTATACTTGCAACTAGAGTGAATATATATTTATATTAAAGTAAATATTTTAAATAATTTTTGAAAATAAGCACCTCCAAATTTTAGGCTATCTAAGTTCTTATATAGGAGGTGTAAATGGGAAATTTTACCCTAACAGGTTCTTAAATATTAGGTTCTTACTTGCGGGTTTGACTGTTTGTAGCAACGGATGTAAAACAAAACCTGGCCAATTTGTAACATTATTAAACCAAATACACAATAAACAGCAATAATAATAATAATAATAATAATAATATTAAATGACAAGTTACTTAATTGAGTGGGTGGTAATACGCACTACAACGGGTCTCCACATGCAATGCAACAATGTCTCACAACAAGTTCAAACTGGGGGAGTGCTGATCACATTGATGCACCTTCAGGGAGTTTTTGGATAACCTCCAAAACTTTTTTTCAATCCAACACACTTGTAGCGTATTAGCAAGCAAATTCTTATGAAAAGTTTAAAAAATACTGTTTCACAATAAAACAGGCTACTTACTCTCAAAACTTGAAGAGATGTGTTAACTGTCAATCCTTTGGAAATGTGTACAGCTCCCTCTGCCGTTATTCTGTTGTTTCTGGGGAAGGTTTGATAAAGACCAGAGAATCACAAGTTTGTAGTTGTGTGGAAGTCATCTTCAGAATGAGAAGATGTAAACGTTGACGAAACGTCAGTCACAACCAACAACATTCTTTCTCAGGACTACATTCATTCGGACGATCAACTCACTACAGATCTGCAAAATCCGGGGATCACCTTTACCTACTACATGTCACAAGATCACAGGGAACAAACGTGCTATTTTCAATGTTAATAAAATAAATCAGTTACCCTGCCTGCTGCTGCTTTCTACCATGGAGAAAGTTCTCCAAAAATAGCGAGTTCTGGAACGATTTCTGATCATTTATTGCTCTGTTGCGTCAAATAAATTCAAGCGATCCACACAATTTGCTATTTCTGGATATTTTATACAGGGTAAAAAACAACAGAAACGTATAACTGATATATTTGATCAATATTGAAACTAATGCGTTGGTTCCCTGTGCAAGATCAACCTTTTGTCTATTTGTGCAGAGCACTGTCTTTCCACTGTCTCCATACAGAAACTTTTGGATGAAATTCCTTGACTTTTCCATTCCAGAATAACTGAAATTAGTTTCTTTGACTGAGTAAGATCCTCATCACTTGTCTTCAGTTAAATTTTACCTTTTCTATTTAAGCCGTTTGTAATATTATTCAAAGGGAAGAATCAGACTGGGCAAAACTATTGAAATTCCATGCCTTTTCCATGACCAAAGCCAGGAGCCCATCACTAGGAGCGAACATCTCCCATATCTCCTCTTGGAGTTATCATTTTTACAGACCGAGTTATTT
>JAOBYE010412977.1:0-14129 GCA_025403585.1 Parazoanthus swiftii
ATGGGGGAAATTGACATATATTGAACACCTTTGTCAAATTCAACTCCCTGGGGAAAACAAATTCGGTCAAAATGATATAAAATGCTATTCAATTATTCAGTTGTGTTTTGGTGCTTGTCTAGTGTAATTTTGAGTGTCAAATCCAGTCCGTGGGGATGACAGTTTTCAATTATCGTAATTTTTAAAATGCTTGCATGCTAATCATCATTATCAATATTATTATTATTATTATTATTATTATTTAAATACGGTTAAAATAGCATAAATTAAAAAGTTTTGTGACGACACATCCACAGATATTTCAAGGAAACACGGAACCGTTAAATGAGGAGAGAAGTTTCTTCAGCAAGGAATTGAAAGCCCGATATGTCCGTGTTTATCCACTAACGTACCACGGGAGGCCGTGTTTGAGGATGGAAATATACGTAGAGAAAGGTAAGATGGAACTTGGGAGTTAAACATGAAGTTCCGCAAGAAAGGAGGTATTAGCTGTCTCTCAGTCTCGTGGAATGAATATCTCTGATTTCCTGCTTCACCGCTACTTACTTGATGCGTACAGCGTGAAATCAAAAGTCAAATATCTGAAACTAAGGAGTAAAGTTACAACACACTATCGGTCATTGCATTTAAAACTCTTTATTAGAAGGATAAACCTGGTACACACGTCAGATTGCAAAATATAAACTTTGATTTCGGGTCTCAGAAAATGGGGGCCGGACGGCGAGGTGCAAAGCACCTTTCCCAAATTTTTATCTTAACCTGCAACCAGCTGACACTTGACGGTAATTTCTCCAGGATGTGCTAACGAAGATCTAGGAATAATGGCAGATCCATTAGCCCAATGGAATATTTCAACATCAGCAACCCTAAACCACAGAAAAAACAACGGTTCCTCGTCTGCGGTCCCAGTTCACACGTGGTGCACAGTGGGGCATGGTGGCAATAACTGGCTGCAGGTTGATTTGGCATACATGCAGTACCTGTGTGCAGCAGAGGTGCGCCTTCAAGCAACAACCAATTCCACTGCTAACTATACATTGTCGCGCTCTTTCGACGGATTGTCTTGGGAGATGTTCGGTGGAAATAAAATGCCAAAGGTAGTTAGGTTTTAAAATGGTTACCGTTGATACTTAATTCTTTTAGATTACTGGTCGAAGGTGTTTTGGTCTTAATTTGAGCAAAGAACTTTTAAGGAATACATTTTTGTTTTTTATGATATTTATTTTCAGTGCTACTTTTCGATTTCAAGTCACTTACCGTTGCAACTTTGTTTTCGAAGGAAAAGCTTTTCAACATAAAAAATGTGTTGACAACAAATAATGATAATAATAATATTAATGATAAATGTAATAATAACAATAAAAATAGTTGTAATAATAACAATAATAAAAAGCAAGAGACGGGGATTTTCAAGGAGTAAGAGAATGAGAAGAAGCAAAAACCAACAAAGAGCACTGAATGTCGAGATGGATTCATTTACTTGATCCCCTAGTGTCTTCATCACTAATGGTGGTATGGGCGGTGAATGCCAAATGTTTCTGAGACAACTGGCAGAGATGCTGGCAAAAAAAATGACGAGAACTACGCATCTGTGATAACCAGCTGGCTCAGAGCTCGATTATCATTGGAGATTATTAGATCCGTCCACTTGAGCGTTAGGTTCTAAGACACCTGTTCATAAGGGGAACGATTTGCTGAAAGATTTTAATTTTATTGTTAATGCCACAGATTTTTTTTTAAATATTACGTTTTAGGACCATATTGGCAAGTGGGGAGAGGGTTCTTAGAACTGAAACTTATGAGAAAGATTTCTTTATTTGGAATTTTTTATCTTTTCTCACTTTTTTTATTGTTTGAGGCCTTAGAAATTTGAATTTTGTGGAAATGTGGAAATTATGGTTTATCATTATTGTCATAAAACATTGTTTTTGTATGTAATGATAATGATAACGACACTTAGAATAATATTGACAATGGTAATGTCAATGTCAGTAACAGTGATAGAAATACATATATCAAGGTTTTCAAATAGAGACGTGTTTTATGATGGAAGATTTAAAACTTCCTTAAAAGAACAGGAACTGCTCTTTGTCGACTTTGTTTATTTCTCACCAATTCATATGGTCATTTCGAGCTTGAGCAAAGGAAATTCCGAGGCTAATATCAATAAAACATTTAAGCGATGTGCTCCCCATATCGTTTCAGGAGTTCTTGGCGAGCCTGAGTTTGTCTGTAGCCAACAGACAGCCACTGGGTACACAATGGCCTGCTCGACATGTCCGCTTTCACCTGCCTGCGAGTTTGAACAACACATGTTTAACAGTCGAACTGTACGGAACAAAGGGTATGGAAGATATATTTGCTTAGTAAAATGTGAAACAGTAAACAACCTGATACGAAAGTCATCGTTAGTGCTATGAAGATATACCAGGTCAATATTTGGTCAATATAAGAGCATGATAAAAATGAAAAATAATGATAGGGAATTATCGAGAATGTTAGTGACAGAAAATAAAGGCAAGTAAGTGTTAGGGTAGCATGACGAGAGGGGATGTTAGGAAATGATTGAGATGTTCAGGATGGATGGAATTTTTTTAAAAATTTTATTCTAGATGTTAATACAAGGACAAAAAAAATCCAAATACAAACAAAAAAGACTATAAAGGAAAAGAACGGTGTGAGCCAACTAAAACGAAAAGGAGGAAGCCAAGTAGTCCTTCAATGGGTGCCATTTTGCTTTTAGCGACATTATGTTTCCGTGCTGAGATGAGGCAAGATATTTAATATGAAACTGATACTTTAGACATGAGTTAAGAAGAGCTGGGGTTCTTTAAGATTGAATCCCAGCACTATATCTTTGCAAGTTAAGCTAATACATTGCATGGTGACAGAATTCCACCATGAGCAAAAATTGTTCCAAAACTCTTTCATCGAATTACAATTATAAAATAGATGGAACAAATTTTCTTCATCATTTTCACAAAACGTGCAACTTTCATTTTCAATTAACGCATTTTCTTTAAAAAAACTGTTTGTAGCCAAGTTTTTGTTTAAAAATGTTATACTGAAGCTCTTTTGCTTTTGTATGCACGGAGGCCAAAAAAGGTAATGTATAATATTTTTTATTAAGTCATCACAGACATTAAATTCAAATTGTATCCATTTCTTTCTGATGTTGGAATTGCTACTTTTCCGAGGAATACCTGGTCCCCTTTTTTTGCTACAAGCGATTGTATATAATCCACATTCATTTGGTAATTGGTGATTTCGCAAATTGATCTCGTAGCCAATCTCCATTTTTTAGGAATTGAGTCAATCAGCGACATCCATATTAGGTATTCACTTACGGAAAAAGCCCCTTTTCTGACCCAATAATCTAAAGACCTTGGAGCTCCCCCATGATACAAGTCCGCCACAAAGAGGCAGCCGATACTAGCTAATTTTTTGTTGAAAACTGGCAAATTATTTATTCTTATTAAAGTGTTGTTCCAAAGTATTTGTCTGCTTGGTTCCATGTTGCCGCATATTTTTTCTCGGTATTCCTTCCAGGTTCGAAGCACATGGCAGTAATAGGTGGGAAGCGACTCTTCTAAGTACTTGAGGTCGTAATTACAGCGAAACAATAAATTATTTCCAAAAGGTGTTTTAAAAAAATTCATCAATATTATCTTTCCAGACGGAATCTTCCACGCTAAAATACCTTTTAATCCACATAACATGTGCGGGTTTTATTCTTAACCGAAAGTCAGGCATTTTTAGGCCGCCGTTTTCAAAATTGCCAATAAGGGCTTTCCGTTTGACCTTATCACGCTTTCCCTTCCAAACAAAACCATATATTAGTTTTTCTACTGACTCAATAACATGACCAGGAAAAGGGATGAGTGAAGCCAAACAAACGAATTTGCTGATGCCAAGGGCCTTTACAATAAGAATACGCCCGATAATTGTCAAATCTCGCATTTTCCAAATGTTCAGCACCGATTTTAAAGAGGCTAATTTATCTTGAAAATTTTCCTTTTCGCGATGTGCGTGATCGTAGGTGAAAGAGACTCCAAGAGATCTGATGCAATCTTTTTTCCATTTGAGGCCCAGGGGCTGTTTGTTGTTACCCTTCAGTGAGCCAATCCACATGGCTTCAGTTTTACCAACATTTAATTTTAGACCCGAAAATTTTTCAAAATCATTGAATACCTTTAGAAGCTGTCGTAGCGTTTTAAGGTTGGACACAGTGGCAATAAAATCATCCGCGTACGAGACTTGCTTAATTGAGTCAGACAGGTTGGTGAATTTGATGCCATCTATGTTATCGTCCCGAATTGCATGTGCAAGCAGTTCGAGTACGAGGATAAATAAAAAGGCGGAGAGCGGATCGCCTTGTCTTACCCCCGCTGTAGCCGAAAGTATCCGGACTAGGTTCCGGCATTAAGCACACAACTATAAATTTTATTGTAAAAGGTGCAAACCCACTTCTTTATTTATTCACCGAAGTTGGATGTATTCAAAGTTTTTATCAAGTATTTCCAATTTATTGTGTCAAAAGCTTTTTCAAAATCGCAGAAAATAAGAATTGCCGGGATGTTTTTAGTACGGGTGAAGTGCATTATATCAAAAACCGTTCTGACGGCCTCTCCTATGTATCTGCCCTTCACATATGCACAATGCGAATTGCTATAACTTTTGAGGCAATTTTGTAATCAACATTTAAAAGTGAGATTGGACGCCAATTCTTAAGGAAGAGTCTATCCCGGTCATTTTTCGGGATGAGATATATTATTGCTTGTTTTTGGGACTCTGACATTTCTCCTTGTTCGTAAGCCGAGTTAAAACTGTCCACAACTAGATTACCAATTAGCGGCCAAAAAGCTTTGTAAAATTCTGGTGAGAGTCCGTCGTTGCACGGGCTCTTTCCTTTTTCAAGCGACAATAATACTGTTGTACACTCGCAGAGAGTTGTAGGACCTTCACATAGTTCATTTTCTTCATCATTTAAAGATGGTAGATTCTTGTTTCGAAAAAATGCCTCTGCCGTTCCGGAATCAAGATTGTTTATTTGAATTGTGTCCATATACAAGTTCTTATAAAAATTTTCTTGCTCGAGAAGAATTGTCTTCGCATCAGTCGTCACACTTCCATCGCCGAGTTTAATCTTGCGCATATGTTTTTAACGGTATTCCCTTTCTCCAGCGAGAAGAAATATTTGGAAGATTTTTCTCCTTATTCATACCATTTAGTTTTTGACCGAAGTAAAGCTCCGTTTAGTTTATATTCATTGACTTCGTCCCACTGTGCTCTTAAATATTCGTATTTTTCATAAATTTGGGGGAGCTTTTTTCTGCGAGTTCCTTTTCTAAGTTTTCAAGCCTTTTAGTGATAGCGTTTTCATTTTCTCGTCTTTTTTTGGCTTTTTGTTTCGCAAAAGTGATGCAGAACTGCCTTATTCGGTATTTGATTAGATCCCATAGAAGTCGCTTATCGCTAATATAGGAAAACTCAGAAAGCCAGGCATTATTATTTTCAGGCATTTCCTCTGTGAACTCATTGTCATCGAGGAGAGTCGAATTAAATTTACAGTAACCTCTTCCAAGGTTTTCTCTGGGAATACTGCTACTACTACTGAATTATAGTGAGTGATTGGCTGCTTAGGAATGATAGAGATTGTTAAGAAATGATTGAGGATGTTTGAGATTGATGGAGCATATTAGTAATTGAGAGTCAGTTAGGGAATGAAAGAGGATTTTTAGGAAATGGTGAAAAACGTTCGGGAATGGTCAAGGGTGGAGGATGTTAACGAATGATGACGGTTGTTAAGAAGTGAAGGGAATGTTAAGATATTTTGAAGGTGACAAGAAAAAGATGGGAAATAAATAAGGGAATTACCAAGAAGGTGGTGAGTGACTGGGAAAATGCGTGTTAGGGTACAATGATGATGAAGGATGTTTAAAAATGATGACGAAAGTTTGGAGATGATGCAATATTTAGGGAAGATTGAGGATGCTAGGGAATGAAGGAGAATGTTAGAAAATGATGCAGTATATTTATTGTGATAGACGGGAACATGGAAGGTACAAGGGAATGACGGGGGAAGCTAGAGAACGAAGCAGGATCTTATGGAGTGATGAAGGATACTCGGGAAATGATTCTCATTTCGAGTTGCTATAAGATATCGGGTTGATGAACCATCTCCTTTCGCTATCGAAGTGAAAACCCTTGGTGTATCAACCGGAAACCTGTAAGCACGACATCTTTCAGAGACATTCTTCAGGCAACCATATTTCCGAACAGTCCTGATGAAGTCCATTTCTAATAATCTATTTATCAATATTCTTACCTCTTGCAACTACATATTTCATCGATTTTAGTAAGTAGTTCAAAGATGTGTGGAATAATTATTTGTAATTTATTTCTCATTGCAACGTTTTCAGCTTCTCCTCCAAAAATTCGTGTACCTCTTGAGAAGCAAGTGGTAAGCGTTGGTGGTTTGCTGAAGCTTAACTGTACAGCGGAAGGTTTGCCCCCTCCGTATTATACTTGGAATACACCCAAAGGAGTCTTGGGACCATCCAAGAACCTGAGTGTCCTAATAATACAGTACGCTAAGTTTGAGGACAGTGGTTTCTATAACTGTACTGCGACCAATGAGGCTGGTCAAGTGTCTACGTCAGCAGCTATGCGGGTTATTGGTAGGTGTAATGAACAAATAATATTAAGAAGTCAATCAAGTGGTGTAATGTCTGTCAGTATGTTTGTATCTGTGTCTGTGTCCATGGCCGTGGGTACTTTTTTTCTAATGTATTTTTTGTATAGCACTTAAAACGAGCGTCTCTAAGCGCTGAACAAAAAAAGGATAAAATTACAATAATTATTAAGTTAAAACGTATAACTAGTTAATAAAACTGCAATAGTATATAGAAAAGTGCTAAAAATGTTAAAAATCTGAAGAAAAATATCTACAGATTAGAAAATAGAAACGTTTATTTTTAAAAACCTCAAGAGTCTCTACTCTTTTGAGAGTCTCTGGAAGGCTGTTCCACAACCGACGGCCGGCAACAGAAAAAGCCTGTCGCCAAATGTAGATGTTCTAGAACGTGGCTGAACAAAGAAATTACTTTTAGTGCACGTTAGTCATTGAGTTATCCATTTGTCATGTTGCCTAGGTTGTTTCCAGGTCTTATTTGACAGTGAAGAAAAGCCCTATTTTGTCATAAGATTAACGTACATGAAAAAAATTACTAGGTTATGATTGGCTGAGAGCAGTGCAGTTAAAGCAAAATGCAAATTACAAATCAAAATTCTGGATTTTGACTGGCTAAAAGACAATAGTATATTTTTTTTAGCCAACAATATCACGTGTGGAAACTCTGCCGACTTAAATCAACAAAGATTTATTTTGGCAACTGACGAAATTATAGAACAACTGCGAAATGGTGCAAAAAATGTCTACATCTCCAAAAGTACGACGCTTTGGTTAAACGTGTGGAAGACGTAATGCGTGGAATAGAGTTTGTTTAAAATACGGAGGAACAGGAACCGGCCGAGCTGAATAGACTACTCAAGAAATTCTACGCCGACGTAAAGAACAAAAGCGAAGGCGAGAGCAAGAGTTTTCCTATGCAATCTCAGCGAGAAACAACAATCCACAGATAAAAATACCTGTATCCAGAGAAATCCATAGCCAGCAATTACAAGCGCCTCACTACTCTTCAAATCCAGCTCCGCTTCTTCAACCGCGGTCAAAAAATCCTTGGAATCTTCGGAAGTGTTCGAAAAGCGTCGAAAATGTTTCGGAAATTACTGGAACTGTTCGGAAGCATTCCAAGGAGTTGAAAAGTATCGGAGCTGACTTTGAGAAGACTTCAACAACATAACTGTTGCGCGCAAGTAATGACGGGAAGGCCGAGTGAATCACCGCAGAAAATGCAACGGCAATCCTGGCCTCTGATTGGCTGTGTTTTTCAAGGCATGGTTATGTATGTGTGTGTTTAAAAAAATATATACACCGACACACACATATACACATACACAAACACTCACACACAGTCCGTGCCAAAAACGTCCAAAAACAAATATATAAATATATGTATCTCACACGTGACTATAGGTACGTGCATATATTGAAACCAACATAATTGCTGGCTCAAGGAGAGCCCGCAACCTAATCTTGTGACCAAACAGTGCTGTATGGTTTCCGCGTATTTAAATATCGGTCTCATCAAAGCTTTGACGAAATTCTTCTTCCATAAAGAATGCAAAGAATGCACACACGTGATCTAGCGCATGACACGAAAGGTGCAATTGCGTGCAAGCTCCTAACTTCCTCCGTTACTATACCCAGTGTTTTTATTGGATCACGATGCCGGATTTCCTCTGTTGCTCGTGCGGGTATTCAACAGTTGAAGAAGGGGGAAGCCTGTTTATAACGTAAGACTGGAGCACCTTTAGACAGCTATTTGTTTGTTTGAGCTAATGCTTTGCTTTCGTGGATAATTTCCCAATTGTTTGGTTAAGTATTGGTTCCCGAAGCTGGTTCGTTCAAACACGACTTTGACATGCTTTCAGCGGCGATTTGCACGAGTTTTCAAACATTCAACGGTCTTACCAGCTTACAGTGAGTGGGAACAATTTTTCATTTGTCGAAGTTCTTTCAATCGTTATCTCGTTTAAAGTCCAACCAACGGCCCAAGTTTGTCACAATCTGACCCAATTTGGTCACCACGCGTCATCCAATCAAATCGCGGCACAGTTTTGCCACAATCTGACCCAGTTTAGTCACTAATCATCAAATCCAGTATGCAAATGAATCGTGATGCTGAATCAAAACTAGCACGGCTCAGATCTGACA
Organism: Parazoanthus swiftii; assembly: GCA_025403585.1. Taxonomy (NCBI): domain Eukaryota; kingdom Metazoa; phylum Cnidaria; class Anthozoa; order Zoantharia; family Parazoanthidae; genus Parazoanthus; species Parazoanthus swiftii. The sequence goes on from JAOBYE010412977.1 coordinate 8,840, forward strand.
GTCAAAACGTTTTCAAATTGACTTCAGGCTTCCAACACTGAAGTTTAACCTTATTTGCATAAGCACATGCATCACGTGAAGTAAGAGAACCTTGTGATAGCCAAGAAAGTAAATTTGTAGCTCATCAAGAAAATCCACCTCGTTCGAGCATAAACTACAGTTTGTATGAATGTGACTATACATAAAATGGCATGACACACATTGGAATAAGTAGAGTCAGGTCCCTTGATTCGTGTAAAATTGAACCAATGACACTTGAGCGTCTAACATCTATTAAAACACGACTAGCTTACAATTTAGACTTGAGGAAGAAAATCGCTTTCAGAAATTGGCAAACCACACCAAGTTTTTGAACTCTTTCTTCTTCTTCTTCTTCTTCTTCTTCTTCTTCTTTTTCTTTTTCTTTTTCTTCCGTTTTACTCATCTCCCTCTGAGTGAGGAGTCTTATGAGTGTGTGCCGTTGTGCAGGTGCATGGTTTAAAAAATCATTAAGTTAGGTGGTTGTGCGGTGCGGTTTATTCATCATTTACTTACTTATTTTCTATTTTTTTAATGTTATTTTTAATTAATTGTTTTGTGCAAATGACAAAAATATACAGCTATCTTTCATTAATTTTTCGTACAGTGTGGAATTTTAATTTTTGTATTCTGCTCTTTCTATATTTTTATAGATACCAGTCCTGGTTTCGTTCATTCTGTCTGACCCATAAAGAAATCAAATACTTGAGGAGACTATTACACAATTCTCCTTCCAAACATCGCGAAGCAAATTTGCAAATTTTGTGGGATTTGACTCCAAATCACATCCACAAGCAGTGCATTTTCAAAACACAGGATGTCCAACTAAATTGTTAAGTGCCAAGGAAGCTAGTGACCCACTGTTTTTAAATGGATACAGGACGCTTGCCAAGACAAACTCAAATGATATCACATTTGTTCCATCCAAGGACCCCTACTATTGATATCACCTTGATGCAACTAAGCAATTTGACAAAAAATCAAAAGTGATTGTCAGAGCAACCCTAACGCTTGGTAATGCTGAACTGAAAGAAATTGTGAGAGAAATGACCAAATGGCAATGCTTAAGGAGGACTGTATCCTGGAAAATGAGACTGACTGTGCAACAATCCATATATGGGACAATATGATAACAACACTGAAGAACGGAGCCAGCTATGATATCAGGAACCTAAGTGTCAAAACATTGAATAGGAAGACTCCTTTGGGCACAATAATAACCACAACGTTCTCTGAATTTGATCCAGTTGTCAACAGTATCGAAGGAAAAAACCTGCTGTCCAACATCAGGCAGACGATTAGTTTGTCTGAATTCAAGTTCACTGATAAAGTAAATACCTTTATGTTATGTCAAATTCCCACATGCACGAAGTAGACGCCATTTTCTGTCGTTTGCATGGTACTACCTCATTGCAGGCTGTGGAAATGTCATAAGATAAAAGCGGATAACACCACGCCTTTGTGCAGAGATTGATGGAAAGGATACATGGTTGACGGCATTTACAGAATTCGTACATTATTTACTGAAGAAAATAGACATTTCTGCAGAAGCAACATCTGACGAAATCAAGCAAGGGCTACTTGAGTTGGAAGACATCACTCTTGCTGTGGGCTCCACTTCAAACTTCATTTTAGAAGTGGTCAATTAAAATAGAGCAAGAACTAGTGCACTGCACGTACTAGACCAAATGTTTGTCAATGCTTTTTGGTTCGAAAAATGTGGACTCCATTTCAAACTTAACTTTAGAATTGGTCAAATAAAATGGAGGCAAAACTAGTGCACTCCATGTACTAGACTAAATGTTTGTTTGTTAATGTTTTAGGTTCGAAATTACATTCAGAAATAATACGTAATTCTTTAAAACCAAAATTGTTCTTGTTGTAATCAGAAATAGTAGGCCAGCATTTAAATATCAAAAAAAAGATGTTCCATGTTCAGATTTAGAAATGTCAGACTAAAGAGCACCATTATATTTACTGATGAGACCATTGATAATGAAGAGTATCAGGATCGCTTGGAGAGCGAAACAGCCTGCATTCAAATGTTACAAAATGTTGATGTTCAGACACTGACAACTAAGCTCTATAATTAAAAAAGACACATACCATTTAATAAAACATTTTAGTTGGTGCATTTTTCTTTTGTATTCGGTAGCTCCAACACAATAAAGCTGATTTTATTTACCCGAAAAACAAAGGCATAAGTTTTTTAATGTGAAGAAAATACAAAACTAAGGAGATCGAGAGTGGTAGATAATACACCAAGGCCTGTTTTGCGATTGAGTCAAAACAACTCAAGTAAATTGCATGTATATATAAATTGTATTAATGCCGCTTAATTCTTATATTCAAGCTTGCAACTACGAACCTATTGGAGTGGCTGACAGAAACAAAATAAAGGATGGTCAGTTGAGTTCATCGAGTTTTTTTACATCGAGTAGTACTGGGTCGTATTACATCCATTTCAAAGGCCGGTTAAATGGCGAGCAGGCTTGGTGTTCAAAGACTCTCAACGATGGTAACGATTGGCTGCAGGTTGACATGGGGAGCGAGAGATATGTGTGCAGCGTTGGGATACAAGGAAAGAACTTTGGTGATTATGAATGGACTAAAACATACAAAGCTAAGCTGTCAGTTGACGGGGTCACGTGGCTTCCTTATGAGGAGAACGGGCAAGAAAAGGTAAAAGAGCGTGTATTAGGCTTACAGTTTCTTTGTCAATTTTTTTACATTTCGTAGCTCACCAGCGTTTTAGTAACGAAATGTGAACGAATTAACCACCCGCCCCTTCCTTCTCCCCCATGAGAACCAACCCTTGGGACTGGGATTTTCCCTTTTAAATGTCTTATACATAGTTAGTATAGCTAATCGAATGATGCCGAGTCCAATTTGGGAAAAATTTACTTGTCGTTTTGCAAAATTGCAGTTAGTTGTCCGAGCCATTAGGCAAGAGCAATTCTTCCAATTTGGCCAAACGACAATTGATTGTTTCCCAAATTGGACAGGATACATAGGATTACCTTTTAATAACATAGATAACAATTTCTTCACTTATCTTGGAAAAAAACAATTTAAACTTTCTCGGTCCGGTTGTTCGAAAAAGGGGGTTAAGTTTAACCCAGGGTTAGGCGCAACTTTAAACAAAATTCTTTCATCGAAAAACACGTTCGGCCTTTCCAAATTATTATTGAAGAACACCCTATGGAAACCCAATTACGTAAACCCGAAATGGCAGCCCAAATCAATCTTTAAAGAGGTAAACCCAATCGCGGGTTAAGATTTTAACCCTGGGTTAGCGCTAACCCACTTTCGAACAACCAGGCCAAGACATGTGAACGATTTGACGACCCGGGCCCGTCAAGCGCCGTGGGTTTTGAAGAGACAGAGAAAATGTGATTGAACAAAACATACCTTATCGGCGTGCTTGCAATACATGTAATCCATTGGCATTGCGTGTCGTTGTGTACTCAGATAGTTTTGTCGATATTTCTCAACTGGCAATAAACTTGCACTTCAATTACTGTTGATGTTCGATGTTTAGTGAGTTCTCCTTTCCTTTCACAAGTCTGCTTTGAAGCAAGATTCCCTTAAGCACAGCCACAGAAAAAAAACGTTTGTCGTTTCTGTCAAGTTAACAAACCGTCAGCTTTTGTTTTTGTTTTGATTTTTAACTCCTTAATGGATAAAGCTCTTAATCGAGTTCTTGGTTTAAATTTCTTCATTCTTTAAGCGAAGTCCTCGCCATCAGGCATCTGAAGTTTTGCGTTTAGAACAGCATGAAAAAAAGTCGGTTATCCAGTTTTCGGTGCCGTGGCGCACGTCGAGTTGTTTCCGTCGGCGGGAAAACTCGCAACGACGTGCGGCAAGTTTTCGGCGGGGGATTTAACCGGTATTCAAAGACAGGTCGGCGGAACCGCTACGGGCGAATTTTTTTCCATCCCACTTCCCACGCGCATCACTTTATGCGCATATCAGGACGTAATCGTTTTGAAATTTTTTGAACTAGCAATAGCATAACGAGGAGACAATAACAGCAAAATGGCGGTCGACTGAACTACATTTGCTAGAACTAACTGGTTGTGAAGCTCATCAAACTTCAAAAGGAGTGTACCAAGGTGCTTTGTCATAGGTTGAACGAACCGTGAAAGTGCACATTGCTTTGTTTAATGTTTAATCAGGATTAACGACTCACTAAATGTAAAAAAACAACATTCATTCAAACCGCACACTGGTAAAATAACTATTACTTACACGATTACGAAGTCTATGACTGAGGAGTTTTTAATACTTTTGAAGTTCTAACCGATCCATTTCATTCATGCTGTTGTTGTCCCATGGTATGCTAACTGACACGTTTCGAAAGGATTACGTCATGCTATGCGCAAAACATGATGTGCGTGGGAAGTGGGTTGGAAAATCGCCCGGTCCGGCAATGGCCGGCCAATTTTTCATCTTGGAAACTTTATAGTTAACCATGAATATTTCTTTTAAAAACTTCGAGTACAAGCAGTTTGATGGAGAAAAGGAATAATGAATAAAGTTGCAAAATAGGAATGTTACGAATGCTTACTTTAAACTGCCAAGAGAACTGCAACTTACGTTTGAAAACCAATTATTTGGATATATCCATTACTGTAGTGAAATAAATGTCAATTTGCTGCTAAGCACATGCAATTTTCGCCGTAAATTTCGGTTCATGTTTTCGTAAATTCTCTATAAGAATGCGCCAAATAAGCATTTTAGATAAGCTAATTTTCAGAATTTTCCGGGGGAGCAGAAACGGACTGATTTTCCTTTCTTCTGATCCGTGCAGCATTTACTTTAAATACCAGTAAAACAGAGCATTGACACTGAGAGCCACAAGTTCACCCTTTTTACATAAAACTAAAACGAGGCTTGATTGGTAGGCCAGAAGGATCACACAAATCAATGCACAAAAATGGTTCAAAAATTGTTTTGAGGAAATTTTTATAATAGTTTATAACTCAAGACTTCGATATCTCAAAGACGGTGAGTGTTCTGCTGGCCTTCCAAGCATCGTTTTGATGCAATAGAACTCAGGTTGTTCCGCGCTGCCGCCATTTATGAACGCGATGTATTTTAAATAAAATAAATTTTTATGCATTCATCGCCTAGTCAAGGTTAGTAAACTGCACGTCGTCGAACTGTTCAGAATACGTAAATAAAAGCATCAGATTACGCCCTGAGATAGGACATGTACAAGGATTAACAGTGCTTAAGCAATATGCATATGTTTCGTGTCGTGGTATAC
>JAOBYE010413088.1:0-14125 GCA_025403585.1 Parazoanthus swiftii
AACAATAGTGAATGTTAAATGATAATCATCGGATGATATATTAATAAGTATAATAATAATAATAATAATAATAATAATAATGACAATAACTAATAATATTCACATCAATAATAATATTAATTTTTAATCGTAGTTCTAGATAAGTAATGCGTTCTTTTAAAGCATAATATAGGATACTCATGTCATGTCACAATTGGTTGTTTTCAACGACAAAAGGAAGTGAATGAAGAAAGAGTGAAAGATCTTAACCTCTTTAGACAAAGCAAAAACAAGACCTAGATCAGTGGCTACTCAAATGAGATGAAATGTATAAGCTAAGACTCGGTGTTTTTTAATGAATTGTTTCTGAGTTAAGTTTTAAAGTCCGAAAAATCTTAGTTATGAGACTAGAATAACTTGGCTCGCAACCCTAAAAACTGAGATTTATCTGACTGCCAAGTATCTGATAACAATACCCTCTAGCTCGAGTGAGTTATATTATATGCAGTGTACTCCTTTTTTGTGGGAACAATCTTACAACTTGAAACTACAATATAAACGTTTCGTGTACACTAGAGACTGCTTTTCGTGCCGACACAGTGTTAGCCCGGATCTGTGCCGGAACAGAGAACGTGCTTGCTTTCCCTTGTTGGTAAAAGACGTCTATTCTCAGTTTCGGATAACTTTTGTGCCGTAACTAAATGTTGCCGGACTCTGTTCGGTGTTTATTAGTTTACACAGCGTTTTGCACGGAACAAACAGAGCTATCCGTTTTTTGACGTTTCACGAGCGAAAGCGCTGCGTCTTATCAGTGCACGTTCGATTCGGCACGATGTGTGAACTAAAGAAGCATTCCCAATATCTCACATCTGCTATATTTTTATGACGGCACGAAAGCTACCCAATAGAGTGTTTAAACGGATAACTTGGCTCAAAATTGCTCAAATTGTTAATCGATTTACACCCGAATCCTCTCAGGTTCAGGTTTGAAACCTTTCCAGGTTCAGGATTACAACCTCAATTGGCTCAAAAAAGTTAACCATTTTAATTAATAAGCCGCGAGAACTATGATTTCGCAGGCCGAGATTCTAAAACAAAATTAAGAACAGGGAAAAAGTGACAAATTGGAGATGAAAAGGATGTTGCGTTAATGCAGTTTCGCTGCCATCCATAAAAGGGATGTGAAAGAGCCGTGTGCAGTGCCGCAAAACTGCATGCAGTACGTGATCAAGTCCGCTTTCTATACTGAAGTGTTTGAAGCTAAAGAGTTTAAAAAGACTTTCATCTTGAGTGTGATAGTTCCGTCCTTCCTACTCTTTCGCATCTTTTGTAAACTACTTGACAGCTTGCCCTTGATAAACACATGAACTTCCTCGATTTCCTTGAAGCGCAAGTGTCGAACTTCAGGTTGAACATAACTTCAACTCTTCACCTTTTTTTATCATTTTGGTACCAATTTAATTCTTCGGCAGGCGAATAATAATGTTTTGAAACGTGGTTCAATTCACTTTTGAATAAAATGTCCGCATGTCAATGTGTCAATGTCATACTCACAGCTATATTTATCCAAATTCACGTGCTCATTCAGTCATTGAAAGTTCATTGCCTGCCAACTGTCTCGCTTTCATAATTAGAAAAGCAAAGAATCTTCGGGGAACGATCGCTACGCACGTAATCTAAATAGCTCGAGGAGGTGGCCAACGGGAGAATTTTTTTTTTGGGGGGGGGGGGTGTATACGGTATACCGTGTAAGAACAAAATTTTTCAGAAGTCTATTTTGGACAACTGGTTATGTTTTGCGGGAAGAAATTTTTGCGGTTTGCGATAACCTAAAATTTCTGACGGGAACTCGATTTTGTGGTTTGACGAACTGTTGTGCCACAGGAAATAAGAGAAATTTTGCAAAGTTGTATGTATTTGTCTCTCTTTTGTTGGGATAAGTTTGTCTTAGATGCTTTTACATGCGGCACGCGCGACCTAGCTCCAGAGAGTTGCCTTATGTTGCATGTGCGTTGTGTTTAGAAAACGCAAAGGTGCAAGGGAAATTGTTAAAAGGTGGAAAAATTAGTTTTTGTTTTTTAAAATGGAATTGATTTTTGCTGAAACATTTTGTGAAAGAATTTTTTTTTTTGCGGTAGTTACTTTTGGCAATTTGCCCCAAATTCCGCCCAAAACCGAAAAAAATTATTCCCCTTTAATGATACACAGCCTGAAACTCTTTTATAGTAATAAAATTTACTTCATGCTCATAGCAATACAATAAAAAAAAACAAAATAATGATAATAAGAATAACGTACAATAATAATAACAAAAATATAGTTCTAATAAAGCAAATAAAAAAACGTATCAGCTAACAGTAACAGTTATCACTAATCTGGGTGATGGTTGGAAGTAGAATTGGTTGAAAAAAAGAAAAGTAGAAATAAAAATTAAGAAAAACAAAAATTAAGAAAAAAAGTAAAATGTAAAGAAATTGCATAAAGGATGAGATTTCGGAAATTGTGTAAAAGAACAGTTTGATAACATATATTTCCGTTCCGATCATCCCCCTGACTTTTTACAAAATTCAGTGGTCTGAATTCTGATGTGTGCGAGCCGATCGTCAAAGCACAAACGTATGCGGCGTTTAACATATCAAAAGTGTAAATAATTTTCTCAAAAACATTGTCATTGAAAGAGAAACCACAATAAAATGGGGAATATTACTTCTAAATTTAGCTTGTCGTTTTATCGTCTAAGCAAGCGAAAGACCACCATTTCAGCTAGCCTACCTCCTCGGAAATGTGTGGGGTTGAAATGAGAGGCGCCAAGCTGCGTTTGCATGCGCACAGCTGATAATTGCTAGTTCACCTCTTACAAATTTCATGAAAACAAAGATCTCATTTCCTATAAAAGTTTCTTTAATTGGTTTGCCAAAATGATTAAGACTGAGAAGCAAGCAAGACCACACTTGTTAAGCTGTTGGTCCTTCTCTGTCTTCGCTCATAAAGAGTTTCCCTGTGGCTACAGCTAGCGATATACTGACAAAGTCTATAATCGAGTCCAATAGGCTCATTTATATGGCCTTGGAAGTAATGCAAAATTCAACATTTCGTATTTACGCAGGTTGGTCTTTTGTCATCTGTTTAACGAATTGTTTGTACAAACTGTACTTCTTTGTACAAAAACAAATCAACAAACTCATCGAAACAAAGTTATGCGTGCACGAACTCTCTCTCTCTCCCTCTAAAGAAGGAAAACACGCAAGTACCATAACTTCAATAAAGTAAACTAAATGGCAGTTTTGAGGAGTAGAACTGTAGTTTGTTTACATCCCTGAACAGACAAAACGAAGCGACGGAACAATTCCGTCGATTTCAGGATTTCGAGGAGTGCTTTCCTTTGTCTACCACTAGTTTCTCATGACGTAAACGAAATTTGATTGAAAAACGTGCAAGAATGATTATTGCTTAACCGTGCCAGAACACAAGGTCTTTGTCTATAACCGCTGATGTCACAAAAGGCAATAAAAGTGATTGTTTCTCAGCATGACCGGAGTAACCCCATCAAACTTTTGAGCAACATAATCCGTATTTCTCCGCGGGGCACATGTGTTTCCGAGCTCGGGTTCTCTGTCATCAAAGAAAAGGTCAACAACACGAGTTGAATTTTTGTTATTGAAAATGTATTTAGCGTCGGTTGAGAAACAAAATGACGAGAAACGGAACTGCTAATCTCAAAAAGCGCCAAATTCGTATGCTGTATCCTTTCATGTACTGAAAACGCGCAGAGTCCAAGTTTTCTCGTAGAGTAAACGCTTCCAATGCAGGCAACCAAAAAACAACTACACGAAATCCTATTGGCCAAAATTATCCATATCTCTTTATAGCTGGGCACGTATTTATGAAGCTTTGCTATCGCAATACTTCATTACGGATGTTTATCTTTTTAAGAAAAGATTGAATAACTCGATATAAAAGGCAGGAAAACAAGAAAAGCTTTAGCTTGAAAAGTACACATTACCAGAGCTTTTCGAGTTCAAAGACAGTACACAGAGGTTTCATATTTCTCAATGGCTTTACTCTTTAGATGTGCTTTTCACACAAATAAAATAGCAATATTATATAAATATAAAATATAACCTTCTAACATTCCTTTACATAAAAATACATCTTTTTTCTTTTCAATCTCTTCTAGGGAAAAATCTATTTACATTTTTACAACCTTCGCGTTTGGGAAAATATATTTGGTTTCGCATTTCTGCAACAGTAACCAGACTTTGACCAAGATTGCGAAAGACCAAGCATGGTCGGACCAATATGCTCCAACTTTTGTTATTTTTTAATTTTTTTTTATATCTAACAGAACTTAGAAATTAGTTTCATCTTTTAAAGAACATTGTTTAGTTTCCGCCACAACTCCTCTGTAACGCTGTTTCGCTATTTTTTCTCTCATTATCTCAGTTCCACTCGCAAGCAAGAAAAAGCATCACTGTCAATAAATAGTTTTTTATCGTTTGCTGTTCCAATGTGTTTTAGTATTCCAAGCAAGAGCGTTCTTTGAGAATGACTAGTTCATAGTTCATTTTCAGCACAGCAACAGCACGAAGAATCCTGCCAAAGTTAGTCATTTGCTTCAGTTGATAATCAGCATAAACTCAATGCTGAGGTTGGTGACGCTTCATGTGTAGCGCCAAATGGTCGGACCGCGCGAATGCTCGTTCGCAGTGCTGACATTTAAACGGTTTTGCACCAGTATGTTTTCTGTAATGTCTTGTTAACTCGTCTGAGCGGGCGAACCTCCACTCACAGCCTTCCCAAGTACAACGATAAGGTTTTTCTCCCGTATGAGTCCGCATATGAGCTTTCAAATGAGAGCTCTTGGTGTAAACCTTGCTACAACCCGGGTGCTCGCAGCGATGAATCCGTCTCCGCTGCAATTCGGGCGAATTTCGTCGATGCGGTGGCGCAATGATAACATTAGTTGTGTTGGGCGGTGTATAAGGAGGTGGGGGTCCCAATGGAGGCCCTAACAAGACTTGTGCCTGAGCATTAGACATTTCTGGCGAGCCGGGATTCGAGTTTGGTGGTGTCGGCGGGAATATAACGGTGTAATTTCGCGGAGGTGGGACGACTTTAAGTTGCTGAAAATGACTGATGGTTTGCGCTGACGAAACTTGATTTCCAGGAGACATCGAGTTGGCCACTAAAGTTGTGTAAGGCATGTTGAGGTTTACTTCGCTTTCCGTCACATAAACTTTCTCAGGAATCGAGTCGCATATTACGCTGCAATCATCACTACTGGAATCGTCGTCAAATGTGAAGAAATCGTTCACCACGTTCGCACTCTCCCTTCTGAACTTGCGTTTTCTGACGATGGGAGAATATGTGATTGGGGAGGGCTGCCCGTTTGTCAAATATCTGTCCATTTCCCATCGAGTCTGGAAGCAAATTAGGAAAACATATTAGTTAATGATGCAAAACAACAAACGGCAAATGAGCAACCAGTCCAACTGGTACATTGACTAAAGTTAAAACCAAAAGCGGCTTTGCTTGTTTCAATTAACGAGTTGTGTTGATTTCACAATTCAAGCTTGCTCGAATTGATGTCGATTTCAAGTGGTAAATGGAATTGACTTTGATTACAAACCGAAAAGATAAAAGGCTATTCGAAAATCAGATTTTTAAAATGTACAATCTTTGACCATGGGAATGTGTGTTTAATCAAGTGCCTTTGTTCGAGTAACTCAAATCCATAGTTTTTCAATTCAAATTAAGTAAAGTTTTGTAACCTGTTGTAGAATTCTAAGGTTGTTATGAAGTTTGAAACAACTTATAAAGAGTTTATAGAACTCTCTTTTATTCTAGAGCATCAAAATACTAAATCACTTCACCGAGATGACTAAATAAACTTCAACGGCAAAACTGTAATTCAAACCCAGTAGACAAAATAAAGTCAACTCATTTTAGCATCCCGCGCGAATTTGCCTCCCCTGCTCATAAATACAACCGTTAAGAAAATGTAACAATGTGTCGGTCCTCACCTGTATCCAATCGTCCGGGTTTTGAGAGGGTACAGACAAAAAATGATTGGAGTTTCGGCCAGTAAAACTTTGCGGCAGTGAAGAGAGTGTAGTTGTGGTGACGAGTTCACAAGTTGTTCGCTGGTTGTTGTCCATATCTAAAATTGATTTCGCCTCTTGTATAACAGGAACAGCCAGAGCCATATTGGTTCTCTCCATAAAGAGCCGAACAGTGTTTGGTTCTGTTTGTCTCTCAGCCCACAAATATTCAACGAACTGACTATTCTCTCACTCTTTCAAACCAAGCTTTGCTTTGGTGATCGATAGTAACTCTGACTGCCGAAGTGTCAGGGTTTTTATCTAGTCTAGGGTCATTCGAAGCTTAAGATTGTGACCAAATATGGAATTAAGGTGTTGGTGAGAGTTTAACAATAGAAACCCTCATGGGAATAGTAGCTAGCCAATGAGAACTAAGCATGACGTCAATTGTCACCTCAGGTCAGCGATGATTGGATAATTAGCAAATTAATCCATCGATTGGACATTGAGATAAACACCTTGAAAAAATCAAAATTTGACAAGTAATAAGATGCTGGAAAGAAAATAAACAGACGAAGGACAATGGCAAATTGAACTTCCAGCTGATTAAAGTAAGAACATTTACTTCCGGTGGTAGGCTTAACTTTTCATAGCGTAACTTTTTATTCAGAATTCCAACAGACAATACGAGCTTGCCAACTGGAACGCAGAAAAAGCGTTCTTTTGAGATGGATTGACCTTTTTACCATCGCAAACAAGCTTCGACGCAGACTGCCTCGTAACTCGATCACGCTGACGGCTTCGTGTGACAATCGTGGGAAAATTGAATCGTCGGCCCCTCGCCACTCCTTCGGCCTGTTTCGGCCTCATTACGACTGTTTACCGCGCGCGGTGATGAGGTCAGGTCAAGCATGCATGCATGTAAGTGACAAAACACATTTTTGAATAAGAATGAGTTTAAATACAAACTCGTGTTTTGTTTTGCGACCAGACAGGTTCCGACTATTCTGAGAATAAGTTGCCAGACACCCGCGTGGTCTGTGCAAGTTTTATGCACCAACATCACATGACGAACTCGTTTTAATATAAGAACTAACATGAAAAGTGTTAGTCTCTAACACTACATTACTGTTAATTTTTTTAGGATTCTTAGCTTAAAGGACCAGACTAGGGTAAGAAATCCTGTGAACATTTTCTCCGACAATCGTTGTAATTTGTAAAAAGGCCGTCCTTCGTTCTACTAATCACTCACGTCAAAATCAGTTTTCTGATTACATTTCCATTACAGTTTAATTTTAATTGAAAACACATTTTCCGTGACCACGGTAATCATAGACTTAGTGTAACCTTTGCGCTAATTTCGGCGAGATTTCACTTTTGCTCCTGACAAATGCAAGACAAGATCAATATCACGCATCATAGTTTTCAGTTTTCTTTGTTTGAAAGAAACTACGGAATCACTTGGTACCCATTCGCTACATGTGTTTGGGTTGCCGTGAATCTCTCCACAAAAAACAGCCAAGTAGACGCTTTTTTGTTTGTAGATGCATTTCACATTTGACGAGACAAGTTTGTAAACATTTTACCTTTCTCGTCTGGAAAACACATCGCAGCAAGATCATGCAGGCATTGTTATGATTTGTAACACCAAAGGTTTCGAGAAGGAATGATAAATATTTTCATCACAACTTGTCGAATTCCGTTCATTCATATGAGATGATGTGTTCTCAGCACGAGAGTCTCGGATTACGGGTCGGAAAACCGACGGCGGCACGAACATGATATCGTACACTATCGGAATACGAAAACCGAGGTGAGGTCGAAAGGTATCAGGACTTCGTTGGTGTTTCCGTGAATCTGATATCCTTTTCTCGGAAGTATTCAAAGCATTTTGACAGAACAACTCGTATGGTCTCATGTTACACTGTTTACAGAAGCGAGAGCTGAAACAGAATAAACGGCTTAAGTCTTTAAAAAGACAGGGCGTTACCTTAACACTTAAACTTATAAATATTTGTTTATAAAATCCGGGATAAAAATAGCAACAGAAAGACTTGAGTCTGTCGACACGTTGGACAAATGAAGTTTGAGAAAAAATTGAAGTTAAAGTAAAAAAACAAAATTTGGCACGAAAAAATTTAAATAGATCGCCGTTCCAAAGTCTCGAGCGTATTTAAAACCAATATGAGTATTCGTTTTGCCCTTCTTAAAAGAAAATATCACAGCCAGAACAATGATGAATAAATAAAAAACAAAAGATTTTGAAAACTTTCTCAATTTTAAAACAACAAACACAAACATAGATTGATGCTGTAATACTCTGGTCACTCTGGTATCTCAGCCAATGAATAACTGATCTTTATCAGCACAAAAAAAATGATCCTCATCCTGTAATCCGGTAAGGTATCACTATCAGTGAAAACATAACTTAGTATTTTCGTTTAAACGGAAGCTTTATAAAATGAATTTATGCTGTTTCTTGTAGTTAGACAAAACGTATAAGCTGAATCTTATTTTCATAATGCAAAGCACTGGACTGATACAGGCCAGTTTTTTAATGCAATCATTCACTTAACTCTGCGGATAAAAACAAAACAAAAACAAAAGTAAAGTTTTCTTTATCATATCTTTCCAAGTCTTCAAAACACAACTGCTATTTGAAAAAGCCACTTATAAATATTGGAATTTCATGCCATGTTGCACTTAAGTTTTTGTGTTGGTTGGGAATATTTTATTCAACCTTAATGAATGAAACCAAGTAAGCCGCGAGTTTAAATATTGCTCGTTGTTAGGCGAATCCCTTGAGGCCGAGATCACATTGCAAATATACATGATTTTGTGCTCAAATGTTTTGGGCAACACTGATGAATGTATAGTCTGCGTTTATCCACTAGCTACAAACAATAATCCTATGTGATGTTTGTTTCTGACTCCAAAAAAAGTATTTGAAATGCGGTGATGTAGTTTGAAGTGTAGCTAACTTTATTGCGAGTGAATTCTGAACTCCTCAGTACATAAAAGCACGTTAGAATTGCCCTGTGGAAGAATTCTGTACAGTTGCACCCGAGTTTAGGAAATCTTATAGCTTTTGAAAGGATCTAAATTCATCAATAGCAGCCCAGTAAGAAAACAAACACCCAAGGGCTTGACCCGATTTCTTTGGCTTTGTCGGACTCTCGCAGGCAAGGTACTATAGAAACTGAACAAGTTCTATGATCGGGCTACAAGACTCAATATACAGCATTAAAACACTTCTTTCACTTTTGTAAATATTACATCATCATCACGGAAACCATCATGGAAATATGATAAATGGCGGCTGTAAACACAGCAACATCCCTTTCTGCACCAAATCAATTTGCCAACTCTGAGGCCAATATCATAAATTATCACGGGGCACGTTTCACTGAACTCACAGCCAGGTCAGACAGCAAGGCGCTGCCATAATCGCAGTAGTTTGTTGCCGAGCTCTATAAACTGTATAATTTGATTTTCAACCAACAAAGCAATAGAAAGAATTTTAGGTATAACTCATGTGTTCCGACACAACATCACAACATTTGCCCAAAAGGCATTTTTACCCTTAAAGCAATGACCCTAAAAAAGCCAGAGGTCGATCTGGCGTTAAATTTTCATAGGATTTCCGCCGGTTATTTGAAACGTCTATTGAATAAAAAGATCTATTTTTATTCACGTGTTTTACATAAAAGTTAATTGCAAAAAAGTGTTTTTCTTTTCTTTGCAAATTTGTGGATGGAAGCTTTACCACAGCAAAGAAACTGAATACAGATGGTTTTGTTGGCTTGTTGGCGTTGTTTTAATTTTGTCCGATAATCGTTAATTAATCTACTCCCCTCAGTTCTGGCCTTTGTAATATAAAAGCCGCCAAAAACTTGAATGCTCAATATACGGCAAATTAAGTTTATCAACATCGTGATAACTGTAGTTCGTATGAACAATAACATTTCTTGTTTACTCACAACAATGTTATTTTTCGGGTCTGAAAACAGAATACTAGTTGAACGACAAAGAAAAAATAACAAAGAGTGTATCATCTGACTTCACGCAGAGTTGTCGTTTTAGTTGTTTTAAACAATCCTGAGAAGGTATTAAACCCACATCAAATATCCATCTATATATTTATCTGAAAGAATTGGGAAAAAGAAAGCATTGTCATCCTACATTTTACCGGCAAGATAACGTGATTTTGAGAGCCGAGGAAAAGTTCAAAAGACAAAAGGAACACTCATCTTTGACTTTATAATCACTAGTAAATAAAGTACGTTAGCAACAGCGAAATAAAGTTAAACCTAGAATGCAATCAGATGATACAGGAATATACGTAATAGGATTACTACTGTAAAACTATTACTAAAGCTGAGACTAAGTCTTGAGAGCCCGAGAGAGCCAAAACACGAACATTTCGTCTGCCTGTAAATGAACCGAAAAAATGATTCATATGCAGCTGCTGCATTGTTCTACGATATACATTTTTGTTTCGACTGCAGAGCTTCTGTAGAAAGACAGACATTTAGGAGTGCGGATTTTTAAAACTCGTTTCCTCACTGTGAATGTATCCTCCCTCAGGTTATTATGCTGGCGTCGGATGCATGAGCGAGCATATATAATAATTTCTTTGTGGTTTCTTTCCTTGATCATGATGTAGTTTTTAGAACATCTGTACTTCTGTAATGAAGCTGAACACCACAGCTCAACGAGCTTTGTTACAATAAAACATTGCAACAGACGGTATATATAACGTGAGAACGTTTGAACTGATATCGTGGGAATGACCGAGCAGATTTTGTGGTTTCTTTGAGACATTTATTTTGGTTCTACTGCGAAACTCGAGACTCGAGTCGTTTTAACAGCTTTTGAAGACAATCATAAAATGGCAAAGTTAAATCGCCGGAAAATAGCGCTGAAGTTGCAACAAGGAAAAAAAGACTTCCATCACTCGGCGGATTCGAACACGCTGCAATCGATAAACCTTAATCTGGACTATTGGAACTTGCTAATTGCCTAGGGTCAACTATAAATCGAAACGTATAAAATTGCTTGCTAACCTGAACACATTTCATAAGTAATGAAATAATACTAATAACTTAACTCTTCGCGCGTTACTAATACTAGCTGGACAAGAAACCATGTGTCTGTAAATAGCAGCTGTGTTGATTTTCCAACCCTGTGCATTGAAAGCAAGGAAGAGATGACAGGACCGATTGTTCTATTTGAAATCTCTGTTTGCATCTGCGAACTAAACAGGCTTGAAATACAACTGTTTTAATCAAACACAAGTCTACGCGAAGATCTGGGGATCATTTAGTTAAGTCGTGATGGTTATTGCGTACATTAGATTATTTGGGAAATTAGTTTTCCAGAAACACCTACTTCTAAATTAGAATTTCTGCAATGACTGCAAAATTTACGCCATAAAATTTAAAGTTTAATTGCTTAAATAAACTAATAGATGAAATTGCTTTCAATTAGTTGATACTTTTTTTCATTAAGAAGAAAACAGAAATTGTTTCCCTTTAAAGATAACCAGATTCCATTTTGTTCTCAAGATCTCATTTTTTTTTTAAAAGTAGATTATTTATGCTTTAATCTTGACAGGAGTGAAAAAATGATTGTTATCTCTGGCTCTGCATTTTGGTAACGACTCTGATAAGATTTTCAGTGAAACAAAGACAACAGTAAAGGGTACTTTTTATATTATCAGAAACTTTTTGACTAAAAAAACGTTGGAGGTAAAAAAAAAAAGCAAAAATTTAATAAATATTTAGGAACACACTTCAGGTCCGGCCTCTTATAAAGAAGTTCTGATAAATTTTAAGCAGAGAACCGCTACAGGCTTTTTTTTTTCTTAAGAATCAGTAAAATCTTGCTCAAGCTCAATGTCCTTACTTTTTGGACAATTTCAGGCCCAAATTTTGCCTTTTTTTGTTTTTATTTGCGATGTTTTTTTGTTCTTATACTAAAATCTTACACAATTTGATAGTTCTTTCAGGCTCAGTTTGTTTTTTATTTGTTCATATTTTTCAGGCGGTTCGAACCTCAGTGTTTTTAATAAGTTTGTTCTTAACGAAAAAAGTGAACTAAATATCGTGAGATCACACTTTAAAATATGAGATTTATGGTAAGGATATGATAGAACTGATGGCATAGTGGTGACTATATAAGCCGAGTTAGATGTTAGGAACTGTCTTTGAAAATGTTTTGTACAGGCACAACTCCTAAAAACTTCAAGAACGTTCTTTAGAACATTTGAGGTTGAGATACTGAAAAAAAAAATAGCCAAAAACTATTATTGAGTGATCAGTTTTGATTAAAAAAAACCCGTGAAAAGTAACGAGATATAAGTTAACCTTACTGAACCACAAAGTTGCATCTAGAAAATATCCTTTGAAAACAGTTTTGAGAGTGATTTAACTTGTTGATATAAAACAAGGAAATGGTTGAGACTTCTGCAGCGCGAACGGAATTATACGTGAACAATTTAGTCTTTCCTTCTGGTCAACTGCTGCATCAGCCCATATATCGCATACAGCTAGAAAGGAAATGAGTTTTGACGCACTGATGTACTGGAGGAAATTCCATTTGCTTAAAGTTATACGTGATAAAGGGAAATACAGTTTATTACTTTTTAGTATGAAGTAAAATCAATAAGGTTAGTTTATTTAAAAGATGAGCTTCTGCAAGTATCACCCAAACTTTGGTCTTGTGAACATGAAACTTAGTATTGCCACTTCAATCTTGTTACTCGAGCATGTCCATCAATATACACAATCCTTTTCAAATTGTTTATTACTCCATAACTCAAAAGTCATAACGGGTTTTAAATCGAATCTTCTGGAGACACTACAGGAAACCACAACAAAACAACCATAATTTATTTTTTCCGGTTCACACGGAGCTGCACATAGTTGACTGATTGTATCAGAGGGTCATACCCTTCTATTCTCAATTCAATAATTATTCTTGGAAAATGCTACAAGGATGGCATCACTGCTAAGTTTCTAAAAACTTTAATTTATTTTAACCCTGTTTTATGATATTTTGACACTGGCTGATGCAAACTTTGAATTTTATCCAAAAACCTATTCCTTACACTGGCATAGCGCTTGCTCATGCATCTTGTTGATCTTTCATCCGCAAAGTCCAAGTTCAGTCAGGGTTCTCAAGAAAGTTTAAAAAAAAACTTTGGGGATACTGAATGGATTCTTGCATATGTGAAATAGATTGCCGGCGTACTTCATTGAAAATCTTATCGAGGAAATATCTTCCATATGGGAAAACGATATTCGATAGTTTGAGCCTTGAGTTGCCCGAGGGACAAATGTTGCACTTCTTAATTTTCTTGTCAAAATCTTGGCAAATTTTTTCACTGAGCGAGGCGCCAATATCACATTATCTGACAATTTTTATCAAATAAAAGAAGTGTCATTGCAATAAAACATGAAACAGAATTTGATAAGCATTTCAAAGACAAAGGAGACTTGGCAATCAAGTTATTGCCAGTTGAAGAAAAAGCGCAAATGGTGTACGTGACATTCTACGGCTGAAAGTAATCGAAGAGGTCATTCTCCGGGTGATCAATAACGAGCTGGCAAATTATCATCAAAATCTTTGTTTCTTTGGTGTTGCAATGTCAACATAGAATTTTCTCACCAACTCAACTTGGGTGATCCCCGGTGGATCAATAGATATTAAAACAATCATTTTTAGCTTTCATTATTTTTAAAAGTGTCCAAGCATAAAAACCATATTTTTTATTAAAAAATATTAGCTTTTGCAAAGAACGACCACATTCTCTAATGGGTCAATCGTTTTCGACTTATTCAATATACATATATGAGAAAGATTGGTTCACTGTGAAAGTTTGCTTTTCGATCTCGGACATAAACTGAAGCAGTGAACCGTTTTGATAGTATGAATTATGATATCAGTCAATAAATTATGATATCAGTCTTCCCTTCAGCTGAATCAGAAACACGGGGGATTCTGGTTTCGCAACACATCTTCAATGAGTTCTAGAGACTATAAATTTTTTACTACTAAGTACGAACCTACAAATAAGTACATTATTTTATTAGTAAGAGTTG
>JAOBYE010413199.1:0-13579 GCA_025403585.1 Parazoanthus swiftii
CCCAAGGTCCGCATTTGGAGGTTTAATAAGGCAATGAAGAAGCCCAAATTTGTTTACTGTAACAGTTGGTTACAGTAGTTGGTTACAGTAGTTCGAAATGACTAAAAAAATGGCCATAAGTGTGTTTGTCACATAAATTGTCCAAGTTTACGAAATTTGCACCTCCCCCCACCCCCGAACAAAATTCCTTCCTACAGGCCTGGGTTACTATTCAAAATTACTTCTTACAGGGGCCATAAAAATATTTATTGAAGCCAAACAGTGACAATAAATGTTATGATTTTATGTAGCCCTTCAAGTTTCTTTACAATCTGCATTTTCTATCTTCCACTTTCTGTCATCCCTTGGGTGATAGGAGGTCAACTCTTTGATCTAAATTGTTGAACATAAACAAACTCCACTCTCTCTGGTATCAGTGAGGGGAGGAGGAGTATTTGTAGAGTATATATATACTCCCTATAGAGTCTTTATGTTCACCTGCTGAGAAGGTCACATTAAAGGAAAATTGATCACCTTAGTATCAGTCTACACTCCCATTAGGGTATACCCCCATTTTTATGCATTACTTTAACCTTACCAAAGAAGTGGATCAGGTGACCGACCAGCTGTCAGATAAATATATGTGCCTCACACTGCTGAAGCCTCACACTGCTGAAGTCAGCAGAGAGTCTGTGGTAAATGCCCTTTAATACATAACCTTCAGTTGACAACTCCAAGGGGGCTGGTGTTATAAATACTCATCAAAACATCTTCCCTCAGTAATCCCCACTCTACCCCTGAAGGTGTTACCCTGTATATCCTTTATGTGGCCTAATAAGGAATACATTTCAAGTTAGATATCCACAAAGTTAATCTATAAAGATGTTACTTGTGCAATACTGATTATACACTTAAAATATTAAAATATAGTTCATAAAATGAACAGGGGGAGGGGGGGGGTGATCAGGAAACTGCTAGAGAAAAGGGAATTGAATTTAAGTGGAAGGAAGGGGTCAGGAATGTAGTGGAAAAGGGGGTAGGAATTGCAGAGAGGACTTAGAAGCAAAGGAAGGAAAGAGATGGGACACCCCCCTGCATCCCCCTGCACACACACACACACACACACACACACACACACGCTCATTTTTAGGACAGTCACTGAGTGCCCACTCATCTCAGGGGAATGATATTTTGAATTATTGTCAGTTCGGAACACTCAGAAAAACAGCATCAATAGAACAGGTCAGATTTTTGGGTAGCCAGACATGATATTATTTTGGGGACAACTTGTAATCATCAATTTTCAAAAGGAACAACAAATATATAGATGATAAGATAGTATACCCCTTCAGCTTCTGCACTTAATCCACTCTTGGCTTTGTTTACCCTACTTTTACTGCTTGCACTCTCAGGCTTTTCCCAAGGTGGTTCAGTATGATCAGTTCTCTGGAGCCATAAAAGAAGTGGATGGAGAGCTGTCAGAAGAATTCCTTGCTGAAGTTGGCAGAGATTCAGAGGCAGAAGCTAAACACAGGGAAAAGATCATGAGCTGGGTCAAGAAAGAGCGGCTGCCATTGTTTTTAAGGCAAGGATCATTTTAGGACTGTATCTCTTTAGTCTGGGGGGGTACTCCATACTAAGTTTGAAGTTAGAAATACTCTACATAGTTTTTACTGGGTTGAAATTAACAAAACGTATCTTTAAGAAGTTGCTTGACGATACGCAGACTGAGTAGGTCGTGAACTGTTTTCTCCTTCAGAACTCAGCTGTACCAGGAGTTCAAGCTGTGCCGGTTGCTCATTCGCAAACTATCCAACCGCTCCACTGCGCACAGCGGTCGCGGGTTACGCGGATACAGTCGGGCGACCAGTTCTACGGTCTTCAGCCCGGTCGCTGCAGCCAATCGGCCGTCAAGTCGTATCTCAAACTGCTCTTGGCCCGGGCTCCCTGTGCGCCAGTTCGGCCGCAGACCCCTCGGTAGTGCTACTAGTCTCCCGGCCATGTTACGCTTGGGATTAAGTCCCGATCATCCGGAACAAGGAGAAGTTCACGTGGTTGGACGTGGCTTCGAGGCTACAAAATCGCAGGATTTTGAAAATGGCAATCACGAAAGAGAATCGACATTTGGAATTAATAAGGACGATTTGAAGAATGAAGGAGAGTTAAAAGACGAAGAGGAAAAATTTGACAAAATGAAACTAAGTGATTCAATGCAGAACAATGAAGGGAGAATCTCCAGATCAAGTTTACGAGCCGAAGGACGGCCGCCAAGCAAGACTGTAGAAATACGCGACGAAGTGGAGGAGTCACTGAGAAACGACGCGCTTGAAGGGCAAGACGCAGAAGCTGATACACTGTCCGAGGAGGAAGAATTGGGAATCACTGATAAGGACTTAGCGGCTGTCGTCGAGTTTGGGAAAGATGGCTTGGAGGATGCGCAGACTGACGCTGAAGTGCAAAGTATTGTGGACCGCCATCACGTGACGTTGCAGGACCTTAAGCAGCAAATCATTGGCTCGGTGAGTGAACATGCCGTGCAAGCTCGGTGTTTTGATTGAATGTACGATGGTGACTAACAAAATATACAAGGACTTAAAAATAAATGAGTGGGCGAGTGAATAAGTGATTGGATGAGTAAGTGACTGACTTGTTAATAAATGAATAGATGAGTGTGGAAAGAGTGGACCATGTATTGGTTGACTAAAAAGAGAAGCGAACGAAATGGTTTGAGCGAATGAGAGATTTGAGAGGAGTTGTTTGATGCGTTCATAAACGTGAATAGTTTGATTACTAACTTTCGTCCTTCGTCCTCACAATCTTGGAAATGTTCTGTTTTCAAATAGGTATTTACTAGTCATAAGAGAGAAGAAAAAGCTGTTAAGTAGTTAGGTTTGACGTGCCATTTTGTGTCGGGCAAGCTAGTCAATTTCAAGACAAAGGACGCATTTCCTTTTTTTTCTGTCACTTCTTTGTTAAATTCTGTTGTACCTTCGTACTGATGAACTACAGTATACCTGCTTTTGTTTCAGCTTCGTGGGATGCACCTGTTTCGGACGTTTTTGCAGGACACCCTAGGAATCCACCTGTACAACTTCTGGCTTGATGCCGAGCGCTACAAGGACAGTCTGGAGTCTGAACCCGAGGAAACTATCCGAAAACAGAGGACGAAGCTCTTCAGGTAATTGTAGTCGGTGTTAGGTAGCGTTGCCTCGTACAGTAGTACGTAAATCCCATAAGCACTATAATATACTTGGGTAGTGCTAGCAACTTTACCAATTTTGGGACGTTTTTTCCTTTTAAAATGTTCGGCGAATATTGTAATGCACATGGTAGATGTACAACGGTTTCAATAAATAAATGAAGTAGTTATACGGTTTCAAATATATGTTTTCTTCGATTGTGATTTCAGGGAAATTCAGGACAAATACAAAAACTATTTGACAGTAGATGCCAAGGTACTGAAGAATTCTGATTTGTTTGTCGCTTACGGAACGTTACATCATTGATTTGTTCACCTGTCCATCCATCCATTCGTTCATCATTCATTTAACGAATCGTTCCGCCCGTCCGTACATTCATCCATCCATCCATCCGCTCACCCATCCATCCGTCTCTCCATCCATCCATCCATCCATCCATACGTTCGTTCACTCATCCATCCGTCAATCCATTCACCATTAATTCATTAAATCAACCAATCAATCGCTCGGCCATCCGCCCGTTCGTTTGTTTGTTCATTCATTCATTTGTCAATCGATTCACCGTTCAGTCAATCAGTCGTCCGTCCGGTGGTTCACTCGACCATCCACCTATCCATTCGCAATTCATTCAGTTGCTTGTCCATCAGCCCGTTTGTTCACTTATCCCTCCACCAATCCATTCACAATTCCGTTTACTCGTTTATCTGTCCATCCATTCACGGTTTATTCATTCAATCGTTCGTCCTCACGCCCGTTCACTCATTCATCCATCAATCAAAATTCATTCAGCCTTCTGTCCGTTTTTTCGTTCACTCAGTCATTCATTCATTTGTCTACTTGTTCGTTTGTCCACCCACCCAATTCTATTCATTCATCCATCCGTCCATTTTTTCACCCTTCCAACATCCATCCATCTATCTAGGATTCATCCAACTATCTATACATCCCATTTTTTCACCCATCCATCCATCCATTCATAAGCCCACCCATTCATTTATTTATTCTACACACGGACACACGCTCTCTCTCTCTCTCTCTCTCTCTCTCTCTCTCTCTCTCTCTCTCTCTCTCTCTTTCTCTCTCATTCTCTCTCTCTCTCTGTCTCACACACACACACACACATTTACACATACATATCTTCACACACATTTATTCAAGAAACTCTTTCTAACTGTACAGGAGCAGATCGAGAGAGCTGTTCACGATGCTGGCGGATTGACGCAAGATCTGTTCACTCGAACTCAGTATGACGTGCTAAGAAGACTGCGGTCCTATTGGATACCGCGCTTCCTGGTTCATTTGGAAAGAAACGAGGACTTTGTGTAAGTTATCTCCAATCTTATCAGTCGTACAAATATTATTGATAAAGGATAGATTTCAGATCAAACCGAAGTTTCTCAAAATCGCGAGAAAGCACAAGGCCTCTAGTAGATTTTGTCTATTTTGTAGGATGTACAATGTTTTCATAACATCTTATGATTTTTGGCACAGATGCAAAAATAGTTAACTTATGCTGGTTCCGCAAACATAACCAAGCGGACAACTACATTCAGAAGTGCCCTCTGTGTACGTGAAATGCAATAAGCCAATATCTGGACTATTTTACTTTAAACCGAGAGGGGAGTTGGGGGGGGGGGATTTCCAGCTGTCAAAAGAATGTAAAGCACAGAGTATATATACTGCCTCAGAAATAGTTTTATGTACAGCTGACACTGCATTGGTTGTAAGCTGGTATATAAATAGCCCGGCCAAGTTTTCCATTTGACGAGAGAGTGCCTAAGTTGCTATGACGGCCAGTATTTTATGCTAACTGTTGAAAGTACATATTAAGACTCATTCTTGTAGTCCCTAATTCGTGCATTCAGTCACTCTTCGGTTGATAAAATCATCCAATGTATTTTTCCCAATAGTGAGAATAACACAGCAGCTAATGGTCAGTATCGCCCACGGTCCAACCTCAGTTTCATGCCAACTCTTTCTTTTGCCCACTCATTGCCTTCCCTGGGAGATTGGTGTCGAGAACTGGTCAGAGACAACGCGTGGAACCGCGATATGCTGATCAAGGATGCGAGGAATAAATCCGCCCGACGAAGGACTACGTTAGCTCGCATTAATGAGGAGTGAGTACAAGAATCGAGTATTATTCATATGAGAGAATAGTGCTTTGCGCATGCGTTAAGCTTGGTTTTCACGCGACTTAAGTACGCAAGCGCAAGAGCCCTTACATAATCTTGAAGATCATCATGACGCAAGCAGAAGTTACGACGTAAGCACAAGTGCAAGGATTGCAAGGGTTGTTTTCTGTTTTAATGAACAAAGCAAGCAACGCAAATATAGTGAATGTTGATCCTTGCTTTTGCGCCTGCATCACTTGTGTTGCGGCATTTGCTTGCATCAAACCCGTCTTCACGGTAACATAAGAGCTCTCGCGCGCGCATGCGTCTTTACGCGCACGGTTGCCAGGCTTCAGTTGTCAATACAAGTCAACACAAGTTTACTGCCTAACTTGCTACGACTTCTGATGTGTGATCAAACGCTACTTCGTTTGCAAGTTCAAACAAATCAAAGACATTTGCATCGACTTGCGTCCAATTTTAAGCTCGTTTTAAGTCGACGCAATTCAGTGAAACCTATTCCAGTCCAAACCGGGCGTAATTCAAACGTTGTTTACTAATTAGTTGACTTAACACTGACTAGCATCGTCTTGATACTGTATACTAAAGTTTTTTTTTTACATTTTTCGTAATTTTTTTTCTGTGCAGTTCTTATTTTCAGTCCTTCAATCACTGATTTTACGATAATTAAATTTGCAGTCCTTTAATGAACATCTATTACTAGTCATTCTCCTGCTCTGACAAATGACACAGGACGGCAATGGCCCAACTCTCAGAATAGTTCTTGATATATGACGGTGCATCTCAAACTTGACGGGCTGCGAGAAAGTCACTAGTTTTCCTGCTGGTAAATCTTAGCTAAGACCCTTACTCACACCTTTTTTCTGTTGCACCTTATGGCTAAAATATTTTTTTCTGCCATCTCAGACCAGATCCCGATCCGTTTCGTTTTGCATTGATGGCGGAGAAGGACGCTGGTTGCCCTTTTAGACGTTATCTTGAGAGGTATGTTGAAATTAACGGTTGGAGACGGTCACAAGTTCAATTCATTGTAGATTTTTGAGTTACAGATATCAGTACTGAATCGTTGAGTGTTCTAACATCATGAACTGTTTGCCCGCAAGTGTAGAATTTTAACATTTGTGTTGTTGCTTTGCCAGGGGTGAAAATAAACGTCTTCTTTTTAACTTGTTGTTCTGGTTGGATGTCACGGACTTTGACGCCAGTGGAAAACGCTCAGGCGATCGCTATTTGCGTTTGTGCGAAGCGTGGGACATATTCAACAAGTATATTGCTGGTGGTAAGCAAAATCAACTAGCTGGTTTCTTGTTTTCAACATACTTTAGGTTATGGATGGGAGTGGATAAGTAAGAAAATGATGTCACAGCGGAGATTTCCGCGGCGACACATACACATCTAAACTGGAGTGTTTTCGTTTTCCATTTATCCCCTCGCTGTGTCAACTCAGGAGCTAATTAACCATTACAAATGCTCTTTTTGCCCGTATTTCATCGCTATATTGACATATCAGCCTGGTAGGCTGGCATTGCAAGAGTCCTGAGGATAGTTGCCCAGTGATCCATTATTGGGCGCCGTAGCAAACAAGTCCAGCTGACACAAACTCATGATGTTGGTTGGGATGGTTTTGGCCATACCCTTGCTGCTTATGCAGCTATGACTGTTTAGCATGGTTCGCACAGGCCTTGAAAAGTTCTTGAAAAACGGAACAGTCCTTGAAAACTCCTTGAATTTTTTCAAAAACTCCTTGAAAATTTGCAAATATCCTTGAATTCTTGTTTGAACAGATACATTATACTTTTTGTATTTTTTTTACAAAAAAAATAATTTCGAAAGAAAGACGGAAAGACTTGATACCCCTCTAGGAAGAATTAGTTGCACGAGGTCGCGGGGTTTGTTTTCGCTCGATCGTGCAAACAAATTTGTATTGAAAATCATGTCAAGAGGTCATTGCGTCCATAATTCGAAATGGGAACTGTGTCATAACTACAAAGACTAGATCTCAAGTTGCAGGATTATATACCTGTTGTCTGTTAGGAACTGGCTAAGGAGTTGAATTGAAACTTGTAAGATTGAAAGGATTAAACTAGTTGTCTATTCAAGCTATTTCAGCTCAGACTTTTCAAACTCAGTTGGCATTACGTAACTGTTGGAACATTGGTGTTTAAACATTGTGTGAACTGTTGTTACACTAACTCTTCATTGTACATGTAAACATAATATTAAACATGTTGTACAGTGTTGGAAATAGTCCTTGAAAAAGTGTCAGATGTCCTTAAAAAGTCCTTGAAAAGTCCTTGAATTTTTTAGGGAAACGTTTGTATGAACGACGGTTTAGTGGCCCTAATTTCCAATCGTTGATTACTTTCAGTGTAAACTGGCAATTTATAAAGCGAATTAGCTGGATCGTATTAGATTTGTACTGAAGACAATGACTAGAATTATTATCCGACCTTCTCCTGTCACCCCGGTAAACCGAATTTTCTCTCAAAACGTAGTGTCAAAGTCAGAATAAAAGTGCGAGATCTTTTTACTCTAGAATGAGGTCGGACTTTGCCGAACATTAGGGCGGCACACCCCTCTCTCAGTGACCGCGGAGCGTATTTTGGGTTGGTGGGACCAGTCCGAGCACCGCAAGTGCAAGTATTCTAGCCGGGGGCACAGAGGGTATGCTGCAGTCACCGGGAGTGCGCTAAACTTTATAAATCTCAATAAAATTTTATTACTTTTTTGCCTTTATTTCGAAAGCACCGAGAATTTATTGGTGGGGCTAAAGCCCAGCCAGCCCCCTAGATCCGCGGTCCCTGCCTCTTCAAGACATATGCCCACCGAAGAAATAGCAGCAACAGCAAATAAAACTGAGACATATAAATAAGAGATCCAAGGTTGTGAGTAATTATGTCGTGCAATCTGTTTCAGGCAGTGACAGGAATATCGGAGAAGGTGTACTGGAGCAACAGAAGCTGGAGAGGGTTCTGCAGTCGAGTAACGAACTGCCCTGGGATCTCTTTAAGCCCACGCAGGTAATCAAGATTTTGTACGACGTAAATTAAAGTTTGGTTTTCATTCAGTTGAGCTTATTTTTTCTTATTTGAAAATTTCAGCGTAACGCGGTTGAGAGACTTCAGCCAGCTTGGGTGGAATTCCGAACGTTCGACGTCTCCATGTTTAGAAAGTGAGTGTAGGAGAGATGTTTTTTTTTCTTTTTTTTATGTTCTTCTTCGCTTTTTTGTTTCTACTGGGCCTATCATTCATTTTCTTATGTGATTTTGACTGCTTTCCAGATCCCCCAAAGGATCATCCTACTACAGTGGTTCCCAGGCCTCTGAGCGCGAAGGGCCGGGAGGCAAGAGTCGCCGCAAGAAGTACTGGTCTCCACAGAGCGGACGTTGGGTTAAAAGGTCAGTCGACGCATACCGCTCACTTGTTATTTAATTAATTGTTCGGTGGATGGAATACTGGTATTGAATGACATCGTACAAATAGACGGGCAGAAAATCGTACAGGCAAACGAAAACGAATTCCGTTTGATCTTTTGCTATACTGCGAGCAGTCTGTTTCTGTCCCTCAAACTTGCTCAGAATCAATCGAGGAAACACAAAAATCGGGCGGCGAAGCAGCGAGCGAGCTTAGAACCCAAGGGAGTGTGTGACAGATGACGTCAGCCGATTGTCAAACCAACCAATAGGAATTTCCTAGCCACCAGCGTGCCTAGGATTTTCATTTGTAAAGGAACATTGCAGTCTCTCTCTTTCCTCCTTTCGTCGCACCCGCAATTCTCCCGGCTAGCAGTCTAAAGATTACGTATTTGACAACTAATTGGTAAAATTATACCATCTTCCTTTTACGATTCGTTGCCCATTGAAGTCGAGGCCAGTTTTCCGAAAATACTAGTACAGCAAAGGTATGAAACCTTGGAACTTGACCTCGACTTGAAGTTACTATTTATGGCTGCTGGGGCATAATAAGAAGTCGTTTATTGATAATAATCAGAGGGCTTGTCCTTCATGGTTTAAAGATTTTGAAGATTTTGTTTGTTGGAGTATAGAGATTTGCGCAGTAATTCCAAACCGAGACGTTGGGTCTGCATGGCCACTCCGGTTTTCATTTTTTCCGCCTCGATTCTCCCACCAAGTATTGGCTTATTTGTTGATTAGCTAGAAGTTAGATGTGTTTTTTTGAGTTTCTAGGTTTACGATTTCTGTTCAACAAAATACTAGGGGAGGGGGATGGAATAAAGTCAAATTTAAAATGTAGTGCACCTTTTTTGTTTCTTTGTCAGTGGTTTTCAAATAGAGGAACTAGCGGTTAGAAAGCAAGCTTCAAGTTTAGCAACTAGACCAATGCTCACCAAATCACCACTTTTTCCGAGTGTACCAATTAGTATCTAAAATGATATGCAATCTTACTATCAATGACTGAAAAAGAAAAATACAAGCTTTGTGCAAACAATAGACTTGAGCAAACTGAAGAGCTCTTACGAACGAGTACTCTAAGTCTGTACGCAATTAAAAACACTTCACTTGAACAACTACTCATGCACAAAAAACTAGATAATAGCTAGACATATTTTTTTAATACTGAGAAATGATAAACTTTTTCGACAAGAGATCGTCGAGTTACTACACATTCTTGACCAGAAACAATTTTGACGATAATCAGGTACCCAGGCTCCTCGCCGTCGGAGCGGAGGCACCGCCTTCACACGGCGCTTACAATTGCTGAGGACATAGATACCATTCGCGGCACCTCCCGCGCTTCACCATCGCCCAGACGCATCGCCGCAAAACACGCGTCAGATGGAAAAAAGGGAAAAGGGAAAGCTATCGGTAAGAAGAAAGCTGCCAGGCAGGACAAGAACGTGTCCTTCAAGAAAAAGGCGAAAGGCAAAGAAGAGACTGAGTCCGAGTCTGAATCAGATGATGACGACACAAGCTCTACCCACTCCAGAGCGAAGGACAAGCCTCCAAAACCGAAAGTTCCGGAATTTTTAGATGTTGTGGACAACAAAGGGTTTGTTTGAACTGATCTTACACTAATCTATTTGATCTTGAAAACTTCTTTCGCTTGTGATGTTTTCTGAGTTGTCCTTGAAAAACGCTAAGTTTCTTCTGCCAGTGATAAATTTCCAGGTTTCCCTGTCGAATTACCCCCGGCTTTCTTCTTTGCTTTCAAGATCGATTTATTGCTTTTGTATGGGAACTTGATGAAAATAGTAAAAACTAACCAGTAGTAAACTGCCTATTTTTAAGTTTGAATGGTGAGGGGGGTGTTCTGCACACATAACTATAGCTAAGTTTTTTCTTTAAGAAGGACTCTACAGCGCGAACCCAGGTGAGGATTTAGCGGAGAGGCCGACAAGCCCCCCCCCCCGGTCCCCGCCCCTTTTTTAGGGAAATCTGAAATAATTGTTTAAGAACAAACATGAACAAATGTTTTGGAGCACATTTCATCCCCCACCTTTCCAGTATGGCGGGTTCTGCCCCACCGCTACCCCCCTTTCAGAAATTTTATGGATCAGCTCCTGTAATTGATCTGTAGGCGTTGTGTGTTTTCTAAAATTGATATCCAAACGAAATTTTCAGAATTTACTTAAGGGCACAGTGGGAAAAGATGAGAGCAATGATTCATTAAAAGTTCTAGCTTCTCACGTACAGTGACTGAAACTTTGAAGGGCATTGTCAAGAAAATGTACTGATTCTGTTCTCCGATCTTATCTTGTGATCACGCTTGGATTTTCGAGGGGGCCAAGCGTTTAGGCGATGAAGTTGGAAAGAGGTTTCTACTGTAATTACCAATGTCAGTTACTGTACAACAAACAAAGACTAATGGTTTGCGGTTTAAATGTAGATTTTTGTGGATAAAAAAGTACGGTCAGCTGAATCATTTACGACGTTTGAGATATTTCAAGGTTGTACCAACTTAGGGAGCATTCATTTTTTAGAAGGGGGATGGGCCCGGGGAATCTGGGGGTAAGTCATTATATTTTTACACTGCCAACAGGGGGGGGGTCACTGGAATTTTCACACCATTATTAAAGGGGACACATAATATTAAACAACAGCCTAGGGGTGGGTTGCGAATTTGATACCATACTTGAGAGGGGGGTTCTTAAGTTTTGTACGACCTGTCAGATGGACTCCCCCGGCCCACCCACCCCCTTCTAAAAATTGAATGCTCCCTTAAAAAAGGTTTCGTAGCCGTTACGTTACTTTCGTTCAACAGCCTGGATTTTTCAAAAACACCTGCTAAGAAGTTTTGAATGACTTCCAAGAATAATCAGCTGCGTTTAAGCTAACTTGTATTTGCCTTCAGTCGGTTATTTACAAATTTAACAAATAATTTTCCGGTTTGTAGGACAATGTCGGCATTCAAGCATTACGTGCAAAACATGGAAGGTCGACACGCCCTGAATCAACTCATGATGTACCTGGAAGTGGAGAACTACAACGCCATATTGCCCTCGAAAAAGGTCCAGAAAACACAGCAAGCGAATCATATTTACAAGTAAGTTAAAAGGCTTTTGTGTTTTACCAACACAGTATTGATTGGATATTTTATAAATCACGACCACAGCTAGTATAGTTCCGAGAGTGGCTACTCCCATATATAAGCTATACCCGGATGTGCCGCCCTTCTCGGCCTTCTGTTGATAAACAGGATGTAAAATTTATTTGATTTTCGAAAGTTTGTTATAAACGGGATCCATAAACTATATGTTTTAGCGAATAAATGTGTAAAATGTGAGCTCAAAATCATGAACGGGGTGGGAATCTTCCGAAAATGTTTGTCATAAAAAAGTCAGGGTTTCAGTTTCTTGGTGAAACCCTCCTACCCAAACTGGGTTGAGTAAACTCTCCCCTTCCCCTCCCTGTCCCCGGTATAGTTTCTAACGGCTTACGTACGTACTCGTAGAGATCGCTTTCGCACAAAACCGTGTCGAGGAAAAAAAGCAGATGTTAGAACGCTTTTTATATATTTTGTTCATTGGAGATAAAAGACATACATATGCCAAAGTATATGGGTATTCATGATAGTTAGGAAGTCTGCCGTGAATTGTTTCCATGCTTTACAGATACAGAGATTTCAAATGTGTTCAATTCGATTTACAGTTTGCATATTATTGAAACTCTGTTGAAGTTATTTACGAAAACATCACTTGTAACCACTTTCTTGTATTACTTTCTGTTTTGATCAAATCTTAATCAGAGCCAGCAAGTTGCTTTCCTTTCAGAAACATACAAAATTTTCTATGGATTTTGCTGTCTTCACATTCGTGCATTAAAACACAGAAATATAGCAAACTCAGAATCCTTTGACAATTTGTCTTGAGTTTAATTTTTCGATAATGTATAATTCAAATACAGTATTTCTCTATTGATGGTTTTTAAAAAAAATGATGACTGAAACTATTTTCCTTTCAGAACCTACTTTGACCAGTCATCAAGAAGGTGAGTAATTCCCCAAATCGGAAAGATGCCAAAATTTAACTGTTTGGAAAGATTGTCGGTCAGTCCTATCGTGGTGCAATGGTTGCTCAGAGGTATTGAGCAACCTCGTTACAAATGTTTCACAGGGTGGCAAAGGTGCTATACAATGTGCCGCATTCAGGTTGCTCACTAATTTAGGTTTCAATTAATCATTGGTGAAACACATATAAACATATATAAGAGGTTGCTTTACCGTTGTAACATTTGAATGCTTCGTGACAGTACCAACAAATTTTAAAAGTCCAGCAGGTTTTATATAATTATGTTTAGTATTTGGTATGAACTCAGTATCAGTCTAAAACACGTCCGTGATACGTGAAGAACAGTCCAAAGTGGTTGTGTGGTATGTGAAAGAGCATAAAATAGTAGCAAGAAGTGTAAACTTGAGGTAGAGTTTTGTTGTCCCTTTCCCTTTGTCATTCTGGTCTCGGTCAAAAACCTTCAAGACCAAGGTGTCGCAAGGAAATACAAGATGGCGACGAATCTGCCT
Source organism: Parazoanthus swiftii (assembly GCA_025403585.1). NCBI lineage: Eukaryota > Metazoa > Cnidaria > Anthozoa > Zoantharia > Parazoanthidae > Parazoanthus > Parazoanthus swiftii. The sequence goes on from JAOBYE010413199.1 coordinate 13,292, forward strand.
TGGCAATTTTCATTTGAACTTGCGGGAAAAGCATTTCACTTCAAATGTTTGCTTTGAGAAACTCCCACTGAAACAGCTGAAACGCAGCGTATTGGAAAACACGTTTTCGGAGAGCTCCCCTGGAGTTTTCTCTGCTATGATCTTGAAGGATTCGCAGATTCGGTTTGTGTTTTTTCTGTCCAAGGTGTCGCAAGGAAATCCAAGATGGCGGCGAATCTGCCTTGGCAATTTTCATTTGAACTTGCGGGAAAAGCATTTCACTTCAAATGTTTGCTTTGAGAAACTCCC
>JAOBYE010413310.1:7371-29152 GCA_025403585.1 Parazoanthus swiftii
TACTTGTTTGTAGTAAAAAAGAATTGCTACTTGAGAGAGTTGTTAGTTGAGAGCTGATGTTACAATAGTAATTCTGTTTATCAATCCTTTCTCCCACCGACATATTGGTCGCCATGGCAACTTGACAGGGCCTCAGATCCGCCTTGATTCTAGCATTTAACTGCATTTTACGCAAAAATTAGTCAGTGAACCTCCATCATTTGCACCCCAAGGAGCACATTCAGAGAAACTTTTGAAAAGTTCTGTCAAGAAGCTTGGGCGCCACCTTAAGTAATATTTTGAAATGTTGAAAGGCACAAAATCCTCTTGACAAAATTTTTGTAACTTTCTTTAAAAATGTTCCTTGATAAGCGAACGATTTTGCTGCAATAAAAATTGAGGTTCCCGACTACTTTTCTGCAAAATGCAGTCAAAGGCCAAATACAGGGTGTATTTAAGGCCCTACCAAATTGCCATGGAAACAAAACTTCTGATGGGAGTACAAGAGTTGATAAGCCGAAAAGTTGGCACAGTTCCATCATGATGTACGAGAAAGCTTTTCGTATACAGTGGCATTGGAGCCACCTCAAGTCAGACTTTTGTCTCCCGCAAATTTCTAACCAAATGGTTCCCCAGTTTCTGCTTTCTGAAATCTGCGGTTACGTCACAAAGTGACGGACCGCAGAGCCAGAGGGGGTGGGTGGGGTCTTATAGCCCCATTCAAACCCCTCTTCAGTATTTTCAAGTTAAAGAGGTGCGCGAAAGTGTTTCTAGCCTTTACCCCAAACAGCAAATGTTTCAACACCAACGATACTACTTCATTAGTTCCTTGTACTAATATGTACATCATAGATCTGTAAAGATTTTGATTTTAGGTGGGAACAGTTGCGCACAAACTTTACTGCTGACTGTTGAATTGGTTTGCTTTCTGTATGTTGGTTGGCTGCGTGGCATGGCGGCTGAGGTTTATAAACTTGTGAGTTTTACATACATCGTCGTTAGCGGAGCTTCGCATGTTTTACTATCAACGATAAAGTGAAACTCGCCTTCAACCTCTGCTTAACAAATTGGACAAATTATTTCCTTGCGTTCTTATACGGTCTTGCGTAACGCCCCCTTCAGTTCCATGTGAAGTGAAGGGTTACCTATTCTATTTCTTAACTGAAGGCTGTAACAAGTCGGGTGTTAAAGCATTTTAGAACGTTTATATCATATCGGAGTACTAAAAAGGAATTTTAGCATTGTGTAAGTTATTCAGTTGGCTATTTATTATATTGGCAACCGCAATGCCTTAAAGTAATAGTTATTTGGGCAGAATCAACCTGCCTATTGTGTTAGCTACGGGAATTGGATCAATCGCGAATCGTCCCACAGACTCTTCCGGACAGAGTGACGTCGAGCTTGACGGATCTGATTCATAGTCGTTTTTTTTATTTTAATTGGCTTTGCGTAGTCTAGGCTATTTAGGCTCAGATACAAATATCCGGATATTTTTTTATATCAGTTGGAGAAATCAGATGTATTTAGGTAACTACCCTGCAGGGTATTAGGGAACGGGTAACTCCTTTTTAATTACTTCGCAATCATACAAGACGCAGCTTTTTTCCCTTTTTTGGAGGGGGAGAGGTTAAGGGAGGTTTACCCTAATACTATTTTATTTTAACATTACTGCATAGGTTAAATGCTTTAACGAGAAGGGATCTGTAAAGGTTTGTGCTTTGTTAGCTCGTCAAAATCGGATGAAAAAAAGATGATTCCTCAAACAGTAAAGATGTAAAGATGCATTTGTCATTAGAGTTTCATTTTAAGTATTTGTTGAGATATGTATATACACTTTGAGATTCGGTACTTAAAGAATTTCACTATTTGTTCTCGCATTTTTGTACGTTTAAGTTTAGGTCGTGGTTCGTTTGCATTCGTTTTGCCAGTACTAGACAAGCTCCATTTTGGTCAAAGTGTATTGAGAATTTGGGAGGCCGGAGAAGTATCTTTTGATCGACAGAAAAACTGCCTTGGTTTGGCAGTGGTTTAGGGCCATGTTTGGTAGCAAGTTTCAAAAGTTTGAAGGGTCTGTTATTATTCAAGAATAAAATAACAAAACAGCATGTTTGCAGACCTTTGCTTATCTCATGGATTGTTGTGTCATAGCCAACCGGGCGGATTCTCACGAAAGCGCCTTCTTTCATAACTACTCATTTTCTGATATATAATATTTTCTACACTACACCATTTAGAACTCTAATGCAAATTTTTACTAAATCCATTCCCTTGTGGGGGCTAAAACTCATCATGTGGTCAAGTTTGGGCTCATTTACTCAAAATAAACATCCGACTTTTAGCCCCCATGAGGGAATGGATCTAGCAAAAAAATTTATTAGAAAACTGGCGTATTGCGCTCTGTATCAGTTACCTTCGCCACCCTCTTGTCATGCCCTATCTCGCTGGACAGACGTAACGTGGGCTCTGGAACAAAAAGTCGGACAAAATTGGATAAAAATGGTTGGATAATGGCCAGTCTTTTAAATTTTTTAAAACTGGTGCAGTAAAGTAAAAAAAATGCCTTTGAAACATAAACAGTAGTGAGAGTTTTTTAATTCCACTCGAGTCGTGACGTTGCGTGACGAGCTTCAAAATGAAATTATGCACAAAGTGATTGGGTAGTCAGGTCCCGGATAATTCGGGACAGAAAGCTGTGCAAACATTGATATAAAATGTTTCAGTTTCTTTACTGCGATCGGTACTAAACAAGTTTCTCTGACAACATTTCCAAGAGGACGTTCCTGAAAGAGCGACCACAGGGGATGAAGTCCACACTTGCTTTTAATTGAACATAGGTTGTGCACTTTGTTCTTATTATGGACAGTGAACATTGATTGTGGGAGTGGTGGAACTGGAAGTCTTGAGTCCTGAGTACAGATGAATTTTGCATTTTCAAAGGGAACATAAAAGGAACTTGAAGAAAACGCATTTCTCTTAAAAAAAAGGTGCATTTAGGTCACTGTTTGGACTGTTTTACGCCAATTGCATTTGTGTGCACGTTAAACTTGGAGAGCTGAGCAAGTAAATCTTCCCGGTTCTGAGTCTGATCTCGACCTCCTCGATATCAACATCGTCGACTGAGAAACGATAGTCTCCGTAAGCTTTTTAGGTTTAAAGGAGAAACTTCTTTATAAACAGAATATATTTATTCATTTAGCTATTCCAGCAACTTCAACACAAGCATGGCCTCCACAGGACCGGGCCAGGGTTACGCTCCTCGGCAGCAACAGCCGCCTTATCCACCACAACCTGTACAACAGCCACAGCAACAATATTACCCACCCCCACAGCAACAGCAATACTACCCACCCCCACAGCAACAGCCGGGGTATCATCCAGGTTATCATCCAAGCTACCAGCCAGGGTCCCAGCCTCCAGCAGGACAGGTTGCTCCACCCCAGTATGGGCAACCCCAGATGGGATATGTGCCACAGGTAAATTTGTTCTCAGTAGTCTAATCTGCATATAATCAATCCATGTAATCTACAAAGGGCAGAGCCAATCACTGCAAATGGGCAGCCAATCCTTCAAAACTGAAGATTTATGGCTGGCCATGGGGTCAGCAGGAAAAAATAAACACTAAGGGTTAATGTGGAAAATAGCTAGTTTGCAGGACTTATAGCCAATGATTGATTAAAGAGACAGAATTATGTTTGAATGAAGTAAAATCAGCACTATAGATAGAAAACAGATTGGGGTACACTCTTCCAATGGGTAATAGTTCTTGGGAAGAATGACAGATGGTAAAATGAGGTACTGGTTGAGAGGGGGATAAGCTTTTGCTGTGGCCGAATATTGCTGGGATCAGTGTGTTGCTGGCTGAACATATTTTGAAGCGATAATTGGAACATGTCCATTGTAGATCTTATACAGGAGGGTCAGTCTTGAATCTGCCCTCCTTTGTTCCAGTGATCTCTAGCCAAGGTCATGGGGCATGTTGGAAATGCTTGAGGTATTGTGGTAACCGTTTTAAAGTTAACACCTTGTAGCACATCTTTGCACCATTTCAATCTTGTTGGCTCCATTATTTTTGACCCCTGAAATTTGGTGTAAGTGCAAGTAAAATAAATATTATTCATATAAAGATTTAAAAAGTCAGGTAATGTTGGAGCATGGATTTAAAGTTCTGTCAGTACTGTTTTTTGTTCAGTTATTTCATTTGGCAGGCAGTGTTCCAGTCATGAATTGTAGATCTTGCATTTGAAACTAAATTCTTTGTATTGGTACAGTATTTATGCCAAATTTTATATTTTTTTTGGATGGAATTGTCCTGTAGATCTTGTTTTTTGGTTTGACATAAAGTGAGGTACTGTATTATAACTGTTGCCAAGTCATTTTAGATTCATATATCATTACAAGCCTGGTGATTTTTCCTTGCAGTTCCAAGAGACCAGTCTATATATATAGATCTATCTGTTAGGATTTTAGTGACAGAGCCTGGTTAGTTGTCAAAGCATTACCTTTGATGAATTGTGCTAAATCTTTTTTTTGGACTATTTTGATATCTTTAGTTTGCTTCTGGGTTGGAAATAGACTAGTATTAGCTATGTTGCTGTCTACTTCAAACTTAGTGTACTGTAATATACCCAAAGTAGCATACAGAACCCATTCAAGAGTTAACCTTATAAGAATACTTTCTTTGCCAGTATTTGATGCCATACACCAATAAAAGTAGGTCACATACTCTTCAATTTCATTTTCCAAATAAATTTTGTTTTAAAACTGTTTTAAGACAGGGTATGGAACACAGACACAGCATGTTGTCATTCAACAACCTGTTCAAGTACAAAATCCAGTCGCCCTCGGGCGGCTGCCAGTGTCAACTGTCTGTCCTAATTGTCATTCACACATTGTGACGAAAACATCTCATCAGGCAGGAACAGCAACCTTTGTGTACTGCTGTGTGCTTTCTTGCTTCTGGTAAGATTGTCGTTTTCTCAAGTGGTGAAATTTTGTGTTGTTTATTGCATGTACATGTGCACCAGGGGGAGCACCCCATAATGTGGGCTATAAGGGCTGGGAGACTGCCAAATAGAGTCCCTTTTTCATGCTGGAAGTACATAACAGGATAAGGAAAATCATTCATTTGAGGTCGTTTAAAAGAACTCAAACAGATGCAAGTAAGGTTGACTAGACTTAATTTAACTGGTTAATCTAATGAAAAATTTTAAGGAGGGCCATTTAATCCTTCAAAATACTTGTTTGTCCTTTCAACTATGGGATATTCCGATGTGTGAAAGGGGTACTGTTTCCTATTACAGAATGATGTGGTAACCCTTAAACATTTATGGAGGGTCTTACCAACCCCCTCAAGGTTTTTCCCACCTTAGTAAAATCTATTCTGTTTTCAATTATTTCATTTTCTTTTTGAATATTTTCCTATTTGAGCTTATAAAAACATGATTGTTTTCTATTATTTTCAAAAATATTGGCCACAAATACTTTGCTAAAAATACAGTATATACCAGTATTTTTTTAAAATTCCAAGACGGTGGCCAAGACAGCAGCCATGTTGTCCATTGACTGTTGCCATAAGAACAGTTCTTTTAAAACTAAAACTAAAACTTAATTGTTATCGTGGAAAGTAATTAACAAGGTCAAAGCTGCTTGCATGACAAATGGTCAGCTTTCATGAATCAGTAACCATTTGATAGAAAATCATGGGTAGGGATAAAATGACCTCCATAGATGTTGGTGTTTCTCCAAAGGGCCTAAAGGTTTGCAATATGGCCAAAACCCAGAGAGAAGGTTGATCAGATTTTAATATATAAAAAGAACTTCAAGTGTAGAGAAAATCAGTTGTGATGAAGTCTGAAGTATCAAACAAAACATACAAGTAGTTGTAGTCTATTTAAGTTGTGCTGTTCACTGATATTCACAAAAAAAAACAATTCTCTCATTTACAAGTCAAGGTCAATTGTTAAGTCAATTTTCACATCTTAAATGCGCATACTTGTTGTCAGAGAAAAGTTGGCCCAGATGGGAAAATATTTGACTCTCAGTCAAGTTTTAACCAAGTACTGTGCATGTCTAGTCCTCTCACTCAGTCACAATTATAAGTATATAATTATCATCTTGAATGAACATGGGGACATCGATTTTGGCCATAATTTTTTAAATTCTGATTTTGCTGTTTTATTTCTAATCGCTGAACAGCTGCTGTTGTTTGCCGTTTTGTATGGACTGTGCCAAAGACGTCAACCACACATGTCCCAACTGTCATCACAAGCTGGGCATATTCCAGAGCCCAGTCACTGGCGACAGGGGTGGAGGGGGAGGCTCGAGGGGTGGCTATGACAGTGCGCACTTTGGTGGCCCTCCAGCGGATTATGGTGGCTACAGTGGAACTGAGACTGTAGGAGGCGGTGGAGATGGTGGCGGTGGGGGTGGGGGAGGAGATGGTGATGGAGACTGAGTTCAAACAAGCTACAAAACATTGTTCACTATGAACTGCGTAGTACCAGCAATTGTATAATCATTTACAATGATTTTTAGAACCCAGTTGGATTTGTTGAAATAATTTGAGACAGCTTATAGACTGATTTTGAGTGCTCACTTTTCAGGGTATTCAAAATTCAATATTTACGTAGCTGCTGGTAGTTATAATGTTAATCAGAGAACTAATAACAGCTAGCTAGCATAAATATTATATTCCATTTATAGGGAAGTAATGGTTACAATCTACCATGCCAGATTGTCAAAAACAAGAGCTCATAACTTAGTGTGAAGTCAATTTGGCATTCTTTCCAGTAAACATAGTATGCTTTAGTTAATTAATATTCATGAAACTATCTTGGGATCTTTTTTGTTATATAATGCAATAATACAGACTGGAGATCCATGTTTCCTGTATTTGAGTAGTTCACTTTATATTGCTCATAAAACTTTCTCAGTGCTCAGCAAGGATGATTTACCATAATTTGAAAAATAATATACTTTAATATGTGCAAATATTGCAGAACAAGATTGAATAATTTATTAAATAAGTTTCAATTCAGTACCCTAGCCAGATTTGTTAATGTGGCTGTCTTTGGCTTTTGTTAGTACAGACCCTCAGTTGAAGTATTAGTAAATAAATTTTTTTTTAAAAAAAGATGCCATTATGCAATAGTTAATATGACAGAAATATCTGTAGTTGGCCAAAAGGATGCAAAAAGCAAGCTGTTTAGTTAGAGAGTTTAAGTTTGGGCAGTTGAAATAACTGCCAGTCGTTGACCTTGCTACCGTCGGTAGTAACTTTATTCTTTTTGGCTGCAGCACGAATTTTAGTTTACTCCCAGGTTTTTGCAACTCACATTTCCTTGAAGTCATGGTATTCCCAACCTCACTCTTGGGGGGTAATTTCCACCTCTTCCCTCTCTCAAGGGGGAGGGGGGTTGGGGGAGGGGGTTGTATCAACCCCCCTCCTTAGTTAGCTAACTATTTATCAATTGGCTTGAAACTTTGTGTATAGTTAACCAATCACCTCAAACACTCCCAAAATGAAGCAACAACTAAGGTAAGGAAACTTTTCATCAATTTACAACAATTTTACGAACTTGATATTTATTCTCATATAAATTTTTTAAAATCGCTCCACTAGAAAACTCTAAGCTTGGGCTGCCTGTGGATGTACGAGTTCCCTTTTTTTCTTGGGCTGCCTGTGGATGCACGAGTTCCCTTTTTTTTCTTGAGCCTCTATGAAGGATGGACAGCTGATGGTTACACATCCATCACTCTACAGGAATTCACACAAATTAGGAACTATCGCAGCTTATTTTAAAATATTCCTGTAGTCTTGTAATAGGGTTTAACATTCATTGCTATTTATGGTTATGATGGTTACTGAGGGTTTGGGTTGGGGGTTACTCCCGTTTTGAGAAAAGGGATAGAGTACAATAAACTTAGATTATCATTGAGTCTTGGTTCAGTGTTGGTAACGAATTGAGCGGTTGGTGTACCTGGTTGATGTACTCTCAGCTGTCAAATAAACAAGGGGGGGAGCTCAAATTAAACGGAGGGGTAACATTTTTGAAAAATTTAAAAAACAGGGGGGAGTCAAAATAAATGGAGTAGTGTCAAATTTTTGAAAAGTTTAATAAACGGGAAGGGGGTCAAATTTCTGAAAAAATTTCGGATAAATTTATTGAATTCTAAACTCTAGATTCTTGTTGCCCATACTGTAATCCAAAGAAAAACAGGGAAAGACGAACACTGAACGTGACACTGATAAATAAACTTTATCTTGAAGTTTTGACCACTTGATGATCGAACTAGAACTTAAAAAATTAATAAACGGGGGTCCTGACAAGTTTGGGGCGATGGCAAAAAAGTCGAAAATAAGAGTAGTGACTCCAGTGTTCAAGGTCTCAGGTGCTCGCTTTTCTTACAAAAATAGTAACTTCACTATTTACCTGTCTGTCAAGTTTACTTAATCATGGCTGAATGGCTCTCCTTACAATAATTCTTGAATTTTTTTTTTGAGTATCGGCTGTCTGCGAACCTGAAATCGTGTGAATTTAGAAAATTCCTTCCAACCGAGCGGCCGCACATGGAGAATGGCACTATTTACTGTTACAGTACGCCATTTTGTCTCTCACTTTTTAAATATGTATACATGTTACTCGAAATTCCCTGGAGTTTTTAAGAAAGATCTGGGTTTTGAGTTAATTCAACAGTGACGCCAACCACGATGTCGTCAGCTCGATCATTCTACGGTCGAATACTTCCGAAAAGTCTGGTAGATTTTCGCTCAGATGAGTCCAAAGCGCGCTTGGTGCGGGCGCTATCAGAGGGTACTGCCCGTCCGTACCTGGCATTGAGCTCGTGTTTCAACAGTCAAGCTGAGCCTGCCTACTGTGGTGTGACCACACTCGCCATCACACTAAACGCTTTGCAGATCGATCCACAGAGAATTTGGAAAACACCCTGGCGGTGGTACACGGAGGATTTACTGGACTGTTGCCGGCCGCTTGAAGACATCAAGAAAGTTGGTATTACCATGGAAGAATTCCAGTGTCTGGCCCAGTGCAACGGAGCCGTCTGTCATTTGGTTAGACCATCAGAGGAGGGCTTCAATGCTTTTAAGGAGAAAGTTTATGAAGTGTGTATGTCCCAAAAGGTTGTTGAGTTTACAGGACGTACTGAAACTCAAAGCAAGCAAGAAATCATACCCGACGTAGCAGAAGCAGAGGAATTTCTAGTTGTGTCATATAGTAGAAAGACCATGGATCAAACTGGCGACGGCCATTTCAGCCCCATTGCAGCAGTGGACACGGAGACTGACTCAGTTTTGGTCCTTGATACAGCACGTTTTAAGTACCCTCCTTACTGGGTGCCCATGAGGCTAATGTTTGAGTCCTTGCTGCCCGTAGACACAGCGACAGGGCTTAGTCGAGGTTACTTAGTGCTCCAGGCAAAGAACATAGTGAAACATGGGCGCAGAGTTTGTTGTTTGGAAGAGCCTCCTCAGGGGGAAGAAGAGAAGCTGCCAGAACCGTCACCAGTTTACAGGAGCACTCAGTGCCGCACACAGCCTTGTCCTGCTGGTACAGGTACTTGCACAGACTACACAGGAGGTGGCTCATGAAAAGTGCTTCCTATACACCAACTTTTAGTTTATTTCATTGGAAAGCTTTTATATTATTAGAATCTACTAACTATTGCTGGTTTTTACTAAATCCCCAGAGACTCAAAAGATGAGGGTGTGTCAGTCATGCTGGTGGACAGGACAAAATAAAGCAATTGTAGCTCTAATGTTCTTGGGCACCAGCATGACAGCTGTGATGTCACATACAAACCAAGATTAATGGTCAAAAAGTAACAAGTGAAGATGTTTTTATCAGTATATGGAAAACAGGTCATCATATATAGTGCATGTGTGAAGTATTTCAGCAGTCTTAGAAAGGTAGAAATGTACGGCCACAATTGATCAGCTTTATTACAGTATGCTTCCTACTTTTTGCAATCCTACTCACCACATTTACCCTTATGTATTCTTTTGTGAACCTATTATACATCTTACTAGTTTTATTTAGTGGCACCTATTTCCACTTGTAGAGCAGCACTTGCACACATATGCATAATGAAAATTATTACAACTTGTCAACAGCACTTTATCTACAAGTTAGATGACACCAATTTTTTCTTCTTGTTTTGTGAATTCGCCAGTCAGGTTCTTGCTGAAATGCAAAAAGGGAAGCTTCACAATGAAAAAAAAAATGTTCAAATTTCTGCTTTGGCCAACAAAAGTGTTTAAGAAATTATTACTTTACACATTCTTCCTTTACAGATGTATTTTTGTTTGCTAATATTAACTCTGGCTCTCATATTTGACAAGAAGTATCCACAAAAGAAACATTTTATTGGTTGACCATATTTGTAAGTAATTAACAGCACAAAATATACACAGAAAAGTGCTCAAAACCCCGAGGGGGGTACTCCCTTTGTAAGATGTCAGAAGAGCTCGTCGGAAAACAGTTAACAAATACCCAAAAAAATACCTGGCCCTCAGATTTTGCTACTCAAAAATACACCTTTCTGGTTTGAAAATACCCTAAAATATACCAGAATATAATGAGTATAATAATCCACTTTTGGAAAATCGAGACCAGATCCTAATTGGCATCAAGATTACCCCTAAAAAATACCAGGTATTCTCAAAACTTGGATTTTGCCAAAGAAAACCTCCATTGGCCAATTTCAACACCCAAAAAAATATGATGAGCTCCCTGACACCCAACTACAGGTCGTACCCCCCTCAGGTCAAAACCACTAACCTTCAGTAAAAACAGTATTATCAAGCTGTAAACAATATTTCTTTACAAAGAGCAGATATGTTCTTAGTCTTGAGGCAGTTCTATAGCCCCCCCCCCTGCCTCATGCACAGACCATCAATGAACAAAGTTTTAAAAATTAGTAATTTGTACAGTACATGTTCTGTATATGGCAAGTTTGCTTGTGTGACTTGAGAGCATGTCAAGCGCTTACTCTCTTTAAACTGGGACAGGCCTTTTTTCTGTTGGTTATTTTAAAAAAGAAATGTTTTTCTATGTGGCACAGCTTCATGTCAACACTTGGGCAGTTAGGAGAACACTCTATTTGCTGCAGTTTGTGGTTTACCCAAGCCCTGTTTGTGTACTTTCAACCTCCTGCATGTTGACATCATTAGCTATGTCACATGGAAAACCAATTTGTATTTCTTAAGTTATCTCAGCCTTTTAGCACTATTTCCCCAACATGTACCCCCTCCCCCGTTCTTCTCCTTTGATCTTCAAAAGCAATTAATTTAGTTTTTAAACTGAGTTAGAATAACATTGGGGCACTTGTTTGCATTGCAGCAAGGTTTGTATTTTGTTTATATATTTATGTCTTTATATTTTTCAACTGATTTTTGATGAAGTGAGGTCAGTACAGAGCAAAAAAGATAAGGAATCTTTTTTGTAACTTACGCAGCTATTGTTAATGGGTTGATCTTTGTTGATATTTTGAAACTATCGTTTAAAGATAAGATAAACAGGCAGTTAAGTTATAAAAAAGAGCATGTGAAAAGTAGTTATGGGAACCATATTTTTGCAAATGGATTCAAAAACAATATCGAGAAGCCTTAATTGGAAATTTGAAATTTTTTGAGAGAGTGTAAGCAGCCCTGAGCAAGCTGACAACTGAAGATCCTATTTTACCAGGCTTAAAGTTTTGGCAAAGTTCAAAGGATGACTTCTTAATGTTGTTTTAGTCAGAGACATAAAAGTTAATATGGGCAGAAAAGTTAATATTTGTGATCGTCTTTTTTCCCGTATGACAAAGTTTGTATGTACTTACTCTAAGACCCGTCTATTGAGCACATACGTTGATATAAACAAAGGCTGGCCGTTTTGTTCACGGCTCAACCGAACTAACAAATCGGGTACAGATTTATAAAACAGCGTAGCCACTCCCAGTCGACTGACAGTTACATTTATTGAATATTCTAACGCCCGTCTAATGATCATATACGTTGAAGCAATTAAGATTGGCTCTTTTACTCAGCTTAATTAAACTTACAAATATATAAACAGCGAAGCCACCAGCAAAAGACCGAGATCTCTCTATCACCAGTACGCGGGAGTCTCCAGCAAGATGCGTAGGGCTGGCAACTATGCAGAGGACTATTAATAGAGGTTAGCATTGCTAATGGAGTGCTACGAGATAGTAACGATATAGGTCAAGAAGTAACTTGTGCAAGTTAGATACTTTCATCGGTCATTCCACCAGGTACATTTGCTTAAAATTTTAGCAAAGTTAAAAGACTGACTTCTCGGTGTTGTTTCAGTCCAAGGAAGAAAAGTAAACTTTTGTCGAGCCCCCATTCCAGTCTGACAAAGTTAATTTTATTCGAATACTCGTCTATCGAGCAAATGCATTGGTGTAAACAAAGGTGGGCTCTTTTACTCACGAGTAACGGCTCAATCGAACACGGCGAAGTTATTTGCAATCGATTGACAAAATTAACATTTATTCTAATGCCAGTCTATCGAGCTTCTAAGCTTAATCGAACGGACAGATATATAAACAGCAAAACAAACCGCAATCGACCGGAAAAACTTTCATTTATTGAAATTTTATAATGAAGGTCTATTGAGCATAACATGTAAACAAAGATGGGCTCTTTTAGTCAGCTTAGTCAAACGCATACACCCGTTTGAAGAGAGCTTTTTATGCAAAAAATGTAAGATATGACAATGGAATTGTGGGTATTTAGGCCGTTATTAAACCCTTCAGATGTTTCTGTGCACGGGATCCGTACGGCGGAAACCATGGTTTCTCACAATGCAGAACAAGAAACGATTCATATTTCCCTAGAAGTGTTAAAACTAGAAAACAGAAACCAAGTACTTGACTCAACTTTTGATAAAATAAGAATATACTTTGAAATTTTAGCCTAAACAGTTTTATGTAAAGGGGGTCAGTCTTAGCCTACTGAACAACAGAGTTCTTATGCGCCTGATTTTACTGTATGGGACATTTCACTTTCGAAACCGTTGCATCTCGCGTTGGAAACGGTACGAAAAGTTTACCGGGAAAAAATGTTCCCAGTATAAACAGCTCAAGAGGACGATGGCTATCTGTTATAGCTTTGGTTCTGAGAGGCTAGTGGCACAGACCAGCAAAAATTAGAACTAAGAACACCCTGGGGAACTGCTTGAACTCGAGCGAGAGCGGAGAAAAAGGTTGAACAAGCATACGATAATCATCATGCCACATTCTCATGTGATGAAGATGAAATCATTTGGTTCTTGAAGCTATTGGCGTAACCTCCAAAGAGGAACATGATGATGGACAACAACGCCAATAAGATTTGTAAGGAGAGCAACTCGTTTTCTACTGTTAAGATGGTCTTGGGTGGGTGGGCGTGCGTCAGTTTGTCGCGAGGAAAGGGGGGGAGGGACCCATAAATAATTACTCCCAAGATACTTGTTTTCTTCTACTTCCAGAACATTAAACCAGACCTCCGATGTCGATTTTCTTTTGCTTGGGCCAGAGAAAGAATCTCACGGAAAAGTACATCTGAACCCAAAAAACTTAATGGAGTTCAAAGCCACTGATGCGTGACGTGCTTACTCCTATCTCATCAGTCGCATTGAAACTCATTCTTTGACCAATAAGCACGCTCAACAGCGGTGTCCGATTTGCAGTATGAGTATTTTTGAAAATATTTTGCTGTTGAACTTTGCCGCTGGGTTCAGTAATCTCTATTTTTCTTGAGACTGGATTGGATTTGGGATGACAACACGGAGACGTTTTTCCTCTCTTCAGGTAAGGTTAAGCTAAAAAATGCAATTTTTCTAAAAATGAAGTATGGAGGACATCATGTACGATGATTGTTTCTATAGCAACTGTTCTTACTTAAAATGTGATTATCACGGAAATAACCTGGCGAGTTTAAAGCCGCCAGCATGGCAGCTGACTAGCTGTTATCCGTAACCAGGGTAGAAGGGTGGTCCGATTGACCCCTTGGCTTAGGCGGATTTGTTGTAACAATAGCTTGGCCGTCCAAGGATTAAGATTTTACGATCAAAGTTACAGAAACACTAAGCCGGTGAAGTTTTAAAGTGTCCCAGAGCTTTGTGAAATGTTACTTGATTAGCAGAGTACTAAGCAGATCAAAAGTCAGATGCCTGCGAAGTGTTCCTTTCTTTATTGGGCGACAGAAGTACAACACACCAGAAGAACACGTTAAGAAGCCGGCAATAAAAACCTTTAGCAGCGGGGACGCGAACGTCAACAAAGCGGCTGCTGAATTTTTAACCTTCTGTTTTCCCTTTTCTTGTTTTTTTTTTGTTTTGTTTTACCTGAAGGTGTGTGAATACGAAAACTTTATGGTGCGTTTGTTTGGGACTATTCCGGAATAGGAATACATGGACTATCATCTCTGAAATTGATTTCAGCCAATTACAGCCCAGATCAGAAAAAAAATCCATGTAATCCCATTCCGGAATAGGCCAAACGAACGCACCCTTAGCCGCTTCATTTACTCGAACGTTCACGTTCTCCATAAAACTCCAGAACTGAGCTCTTCACGTTATGCTTTCTAAAGACGACAGTGGAAAGGTGGTCAGCTGGTTGCATTTCCACGTGAAGTCATTGTATTCTGTAATTAAATCTATTGTTTTCTAACGTTCTCGTTGACGTTCGCGTTCTAGTTGCTTAAGCTTAAAAGCTCACTACTTTGCCATTACTACACAACAGAACACAACTGTCCATTACAAATTTCATATGCTATTATTTTTTATAGATCTGAAAATAAACATTCTCATTAAATATAAATACTTTTATAAATAATCATTAAAAAGTAATTATCTAAAAAGCAGTGCAAACCTTTATATCTTCGTCCGGATTTTGCGCTGACCAGAACTCAAGGATAACACTTGAAATATGTCATTGCTTCATTAAAACTAACACAACCGAAGAGTTCCACCTTCTCCTCGTCTGATGTATCGTCACATTCTAATCATTGCGAGTATAAATATTACGACCATCTTCAATATTAGACGAAGTTTTTCTTTTCTGATAAACAATTTCAGCATAACAAAACGAATAATTATTTCTTTCCTGGATCGTTTTATTATCAGTCCTATCTAGCCTGCTTTTACCCGAGATGAAACTGATCTCTATTCATATTCCAAATTCTCAAAAATTATCGGTGAAAAAGACAACCATATTCTGACTTTAGTTACGAAGAATCAGCCCCGGGAGTGGCGGTTCCGTAGGAACGTGTTTTTGTAGCTTGCTGCACAATTTTCGTAAAGAAACGTTTGTACAACTACAAGAAGATTCTTCTATTTACACAATGATTGAGTGTGTTCTTAAAACACCAAGAGACAAAATTTATACTGACATTCATGACGGCCCGGTTATTAACAGCTTTACAACTACAGCAGAAAGTTGTCATCTGTGTCTAAAGTACTCATAAGCACCTGACCCAGTTCAGTAGTGGGTTCATGAGTCATTGGCTGTGAACTAAGAGCACTTGATCCTGAACTGCTGACCAGTTGTTCCAGAGTCTCCTGTGAGAAGAAGTTTAGCCCTGCTCCTGCTCCAGAGAAAGGAGTGAATGGGTGCTGCTCTGTGGAGTTACTCTCTACGTGTGACGGAGAGAGCAGTGGCGGCGAAACGCTCAGTGATGAGGAGTCCTGAAAGTTGTGAGACTCACCTGATTCACAGTTGTCTGGCTGAAGTGTCGACGGAGAACATAGTTGAAAAGAAGCAGACATTGGAAAAGCACCCCTCACGGGGGTGCTCTGACTTGTCTTGTTGCTAATACTGGATTGCTGCACTCCGCTGACCGAACTGACTGCTGTTTCATTGTCAAGATTCTGTGGCGTTGACCAAGCAACGTGACTAGGTGTGTTTAGAGCCGATGTAGCACCTATATCGTTTGTTGATGTTGGCTTCTGAGCCTTCATCGAGCCAGTTCGTTTTGCCTGCGGTTTCCGTGCAGCTGAGGCTGCTGAACACTCTACCGAACTTTTCTCTCCGCTTGTGTTCCCTTCCTCATCATTCCTTTGTTTTAGATTTGATTTGCCTTTTTCAGCTGCAGTTTTTCTTTTTCGCTTCACCTTACCTAGACTGTCTTTTTCTTGACTGGTTGTCTTCTTGTCCGCCAGTTTTTTGCCCGTTTTTCTTCCTATACCTGTAGCAGATCGTGCTCTTTTACCCCCTTTTTCTATTTCCATTAATTCCTTTTCCTTTCGCCGCTGCTCCCGCTTCTCTTGCCGCTCGGCCTCCCTACAAGGCAAGTGTTTCCTGAGACAGACGTGCTGGTTGAACGTGCGACCACACGTGTCACACTTGTGCGGCTTGTCGTCAGAGTGAATGATACGATGCTCCCTCAAGTGGTCCTTTCGTTTAAACGCCTTTCCGCAACTCTGCAACATGATACCGTAAGGTGAAATTAGCAACATTCCTACATTCTCTATCACAAGCTGGCTGCGATCCTCGATAAAATTTGTCGAGGCAGGGGCCTCTGAAAACGGCTGAACGATTTCTACCCTCTTCCCACCCATCATGGTTGACAACCGCAAGACAAAAATATTTCCGGGTGCATTGCTAAAAGCCCAAGTCAACGTTTTATTGTAGATATAATTGTACACACAGTGTATTTTCTTTCCTACATACTCATCCAAAAATTGGTACATCAACCTGACTTTATAAAACAAGCGCACAGAAAAGACGCCTTGGAGACGAAGTTCCATGATGTTTTCTACCAGTCGTCTTTCCTCTGCACGCGTATTACTAACAATTACTGACATTCACTCACCCAGGCATGGTGTGTCTGTCTCAAAGGCTATGCTACATTAAGGAGAGTATTCCAAACATCTCGAAAAACTCTTCAAAAATTTCCACAAAGTCTAAAACCGAAAAACAGGCACTGCATTACTACTAACTCAGGTGCAGCTTGATGTTGTTCTTTACATGTTGAACATGCCTGTAGAATAAGCCGGCCGGAGGTTCATACGAATCCATACATTTTACAAAGTCGCCATTTTTGTGTAGAAGTCACAAAAATCTTCCATCAAACCGCGATTCGAACTCTCTTTTCCACACTGCAGGAATAATAGTAACATAATGATACCGTTGATAACTTCTTCAACATGCCAGTACACTGCAAAGAAGACATTCAAACTTATTTTTTTGATAATTTGTTGACATTTGAGTTAACCTACCGAGATATAATAAATTACTTACTATACCAATAATAATACCTCACACTTGAATGGTTTTATATCTGAATGCGAGGTCATATGCATTCTTAGTCCATAAGATTTTGCAAAGCCCTTGCCACACTTGTCACATGTGAATGGTGTCTCTCCAGTGTGATGCATTTCGTGCGATGTTAAACCCGAACGAGTGTAGAACGCCTCATCGCACTTCTCGCACTTAAATGGCCTGAACCCAGCATGTCTGTTTAGGTGTTGTTTCAGGCTGCCTGGCAACATCAACACAGGAAATAATCGAAAATTAAGAACATTGGCAATTCAAAGGCCTTGAGTACTTCATGTATACTGAGAACACTCGTTTATAGCACCTTTCACAGAAAACGCATTCGTCAGTGTCAGCTAGCAAGGTAAAACCAAGAAGCATAAAAAATAGTTGATTTGCTGTTTGAGACGAAAACTGAAAAACGTCTCTACAGCCAAAAAAAACAAGCATTAAAAACAAAAATATACTCAAGGCCACGTTCAACCTAAATATTTTCTTGTTTTCTTAAAAGAAAATATATTATTTGGATTGGTGAAAGCTTGGTTCGAATGCTAGATAACGATTCTGGTAGACCCTCTAAGTTCGAACACCAATTGCTAACTAAACAACTTCACAAAAACACTCCTGGCCTTCAGTTGTTCACCTAATCTGGTACGCAAGAACAATTGATGAAATATCATATCAGTGTGTATCTTAAGTTACCTCGGTGAGCAAAGCATTTGTCACATTTATCACACTGGAACTTCTTGTGTCCAGTGTGTATTACCATGTGCCTCTTAAGATAGCTCTTGTCCTTGAAAGCACCATCACAAACATCGCATTTATAGGGGCGCTCATTTCTATGAGTAGCTAGGTGCTTGTTGTAGCTGCTGGCCCAGTGCGTTATCTTCCCACACACTTCGCATTTGAACTCGGGTCTGCATTCTACGAACAACAAAAAAATATAGCTGCGTGATTTTAATGAACAAGACAAAGCGTCTCTGTACGTAAATACCACTCTCGACTTTTCTTTCAGTTATCAGGCTATTAATAACCGGTGTTAATATTCCTATTGAAATTGGAGATAACAGACAACCACAAAAAATTTTGGGCATTACTATCAACTTTATATTAATTTTCAATATTAACTTATCAACTTTGGTCACACTCATTCATTATTCGTGAAATCTATATACAGCAGGGAAATGTACGGACACATCCAATTGACATCAAAAAGAGTAACATCGCTTACCAGGATGTTCTCGTAGATGCTGCTTTCTCCAGTCCTTCTCAAAGGATGTCTGTCCACACTTGTTACATTTGTAGGGCTCTCGTTGTTCGGGTTCTGGCTCTTGCTCTGATGACGAGGAGGACTCCTTGTCCGAAGGAAGCCAGATGGGATCATCATCAATGTCTTTAATCTACGATTGTTGACATTTGTAATTTAGTCCTTTCTGTAAGGATGTGACAGTGATTAACTGACCTGTATGGATGTGACAACGATGAACTGACCTGTACGAATGTTGCAATGACTAACTGACCTGTACGGATGTTGCAATGACTAACTGACCTGTACGGATGTTGCAATGACAAACTGACCTGTACGGATGTTGCAATGACTAACTGACCGGTATGGATGTGATTGTGATAAACTGACCTGTACGGATGTTGCAATGACTAACTGACCTGTACGGATGTTGCAAGGACTAACTGACCTGTACGGATGTTGCAATGACTAACTGACCTGTACGGATGTTGCAATGACAAACTGACCTGTACGGATGTTGCAATGACTAACTGACCGGTATGGATGTGATTGTGATAAACTGACCTGTACGGATGTTGCAATGACTAACTGACTAGTATCGATGTGACATTGATGAACTGACCTGTACGGATGTTGCAATGACTAACTGACCTGTATGGATGTGACAGTGATGAACTGGCTTACGAATGTTGCGATGACTAACTTACCAGTATGGATGTGACAGTGATAAACTGACCTGTACAGATGTTGCAATGACTAACTGATCTGTACGGATAAAGCAATGGCTAACTGCCCAACATATGTATGGACATGTACACGTAGCACCACATACTTGTACTGTACTTGGCCTGTGTTGATTTGTCAATAAACTTTAAAAACTGGCAGTGACTTGCTGTTATGAATGAAAGTAAGAACGATTAAACTACCTGATTTGCAAGGACAAATCGTGAACTGACCTGTGTGGACATAGCTATGACTTCTGGGACACTTATACACAGGTCATCATCAACTGGCTCTGTCTCAACGAAGTCCAAAGCCATTGTATTTACGACTTTTCTTGTTTTACTTTCAGAAGTTTGTGGATACTGCCTCCCTTTCAATTTTCTATTCTGGTCCTGCTGTTTAATAACTCCTATATTCTTCGAAACCATTTGCTTAAATGCAGATAATTCCTGTAACAAAACGTAAGAGCGAAGCCTAAAAAATTTGTGGCAGAACAATGAACATCTAGCACTGCATGTACAAGACTTCTGACTAAGGTAACAGTTGTTTTTGTTAATCCCATCTTACAGAGTAAAATAGCTCCCACATATAGGAGCCTGGGAAATAAACTAGGTTTACTTGTGAGGCACAAAACAGAACAAAACAAGACACAAACCTCAATTAAAACGTTTTTTCATTCAGCTGAAATAAACCTTTACAGGTAAGTCCCTACTCACTACTGAGTAATGTCGTTATTTAGAACCGTTTACAATGTCACACAGTCACTACATGTACCTGTTATTACATAGTATATAACTCAACTATATTTAACATGTCTTGATGATGCCGGTTAATGCCAAGCATCATTTATACCCCCCGGCATATCAACACCAAATGAGCTTACAGTGCAGTGACTCACCTCGTACAGCGGTTTCTTTCCTAAGTGTTGCACTCTCAAGCTGCTTCGCCTCCCTTCCGTTATAACGCTTCCTTTGGGCAGATTTTCAACTTCTTTGGTTTTCACTTGCTCGACTGCTTCTTCTTCCTCATCTGAGTCAGAATAATGTTCTCTGATGTTCTTACTCCTGACTAAACAGATATCTTGAGGAGGAACACAATGAAAATGTGTGAGCGCGAAGAACACGTAGTTTTTCAATACCCTCCTACAGTAAACTTGTACCAATACAAGGCTGCAAACCTATTGTTTTTAGAGTTGGGATTATTTTTAGGTTTATTAGTCTATTGTCAATCAGCCAATCGTGTGTTTCGTTGTGATTGGCACAACCTTGCTCCTTTTCATACCTTATACATATGCCAGGAAAATAATTGTAGGACATCTTAACTTTTTAACTGTCAGTAGACCATGTTTTATCGAGTAGTGATTTAGTTAACATTATGTTGAGACGGTGAGAAGAAAAATGAGCAGTATTGTGGACCATTTTACAATATTACCATGTGTGACTTGGACTTGGTGGAGAAAGTGCTTGTCAAATATATATGGGTGTAAGAGTGACTCTCGTTTGACCTTAAAAAAAGCGTTCCCAAATTTCTTCACTTTTTGTTTCGTCAACCAATGGCAGGAAAGCTACGAACACAAGCTCTGTCGTGGATTCCTATCTCTCAGTTCGTTTGTCCAATGAAATGAAACTGGGAACACGAGCAACAGAAATGATGGCGCAATTCTTCGCGTTCGGTTCGTTAAGCCAATCAGAAGTTCCCCACGTTCATAGTAGCGCATGGTAATATAAGACGCACTCCTGCTCACGTTCTCTTCGTACAGCCAATAAATGTCGCTCAAGCTCTGTTCGCCGGTTTTGTTTGGGTATTTTTATTTCGGTTAAGCGAAAATCCCTCTCAAACCTTTCACTCGCACTACGTTTATCAATATCTGTCTTCACCTCACAGTGTCAATATCAAATTAGTTCTGCACCGAACTCTTTTTGAAATATGAAAAGCAAAATTTTCCCGACGTTTTAATAGGAAATATACATGTATATGACTATATGGAGATTGGTATTAAGAATATACTATCATACTGTTGAAGTGTCTGATAAGGTATGTAGCCTAGGAGCACTGTTCAATAAGAACTTGACTACCGGTTTGTCGAGTCAGATAAATGACTCATGTAAGAAATTAGATCAATTGGATGTACCGTATATGAAAAAATAATTGTCCAAGAAAGGATCTTAGAGAGACTGCCACCGGTAAACATTCTGACTATGTCCCTCCTTGACTATATCAACAGTGTACTATACAGAGTTCTTAAGTGTGAAATGGACACATTACAACCAGTCCAGAATGCAGCGGCACATTTTATCATAGGAATAAAAACATTCAATCACATCACGGGTGCGTCTGGAGGCCAACATATACACACTGGCTGCCAACAGTCCCTGTGAATTTTAAGATCTCTTGCTGGTTTACCATTCACTGCGCAGTCCAGCTCAAGGGTACTTATCCTGCCTGATGGAAGTGTGTCATCCTGTCTGTGCCCTGAGATCTTCTAACTGTCTACTGTACCAGTGTTTTTCTTAAGGCTTGGGAAATGGGGTACACTGAGTGGGAAAGCAGGTACACCTGGGTTGGAAGTCATCA
>JAOBYE010413311.1:0-14125 GCA_025403585.1 Parazoanthus swiftii
TCCATAATTCCAAATAAAACGAGAATTGGTTAGCATCTTTTTCATTTCAGAAATTTTATGGTCAGGAGGGAGAGAGAGAGAGAGAGAGAGAGAGAGAGAGAGAGAGAGAGAGAGAGAGAGTGAGAGAGAGAGAGAGAGAGAGGTCAGAGCAGAATAAATTTGTACGTAGGGCTCTCGTTGATAGCAGATGCCTTTGCATCTGAAGGGAGCACCCTGAGCCTTATATTGAACTAAATAAAGGTTTGTCTATCTGTTCTAAACAGCTAACTGGGATTTCTTGCCAAAAATACAGATTACAGCCCAAGTTTAACTATAATATACAAGTTTCTTTACAAACTGATTTGAGGAAGGGTTTGAAGTTTACGTATCTGAATTTCCTAGTACTGTTTCCAAATAGTTTTGAGTATATTAAAGATTGTATATCATTACCAGATAAAAGAACTCATAACCCTTGGTTTGTGAGTCTCTTTAAGATTTTCAGCAGCGCATCGCGGAGCTCTGTAGAGTGCAATTGGCTACTTCGTCTTATGCATTAAGACTTAAGAACACTGAAATTCTGAAACAACTGATGCCCAAAGCGACAATTTAAAATTCTACTTGCGTCATTGCACTTAAGTTAAAGATAAGCCAAAATGGGTAAAACTGCAAAACGAATTAGCTTTTCAAAATACTAAAACGCGATCAATAAGCTACGGTATTGGCACTTTAGTACTGTAATGCCAATTATAGTCAGTGTCGGTTTGCGCTAAAATAGGGTGTCACTTTATAAGTATATATTTTGTTTTTCTTCATTTAAATTTCATGAAGTATAACAAAGCGCCATAATCCGCAAAAGATAGCAACTACAAAGTTAAAAACTTAATAAAAGTATTAGATACCAGTTCAGTTAAATTGAACGATTTCAACGCCTTCAGCGCCTGAAAACAAAATTCTAAACTAAAAAAAATGCGTACGTACTAAGCGCTTTAGGTAATTGGGTCACATTTCACCAGAAAACGTGTCGCATAACTTAATAATAGCAAAAAAGTTTTAAGAATTGTTTTTGCCAATTAGTGATATTATTCCTCATTCCTTATACCTCCTTTGTCAGAGCGTTTCCGATTTTGATCAAAAGAATGCAAAACTTACATCGTTAACCGACCATTCAAAACTGATCTGCAATGTCTTCAAAACACCTTTCTTATACCTAGAAATGCTTCTTCTATTTCAAATAAACGACAATAAACAAACTCAAAGTCAAAGCATATCTTAAAAATTGAATATAGTGCAGCCTGGATATGGAATCTGATGTTAATGCAGTATTTACAATATTACAAACTTCCAAGATACAAGATTATATTTGTTTCAACAGCAATTTTATATTTTGCAAACAAATGGTATATGAAATGGTGTGATGCAGGCATTAGGTCTCATTGAGCCACAAATACACCTTAACAAAACTGAACCTAAATATGGTCAAGGTTTTAGAGTTGCCCATACTTGGCTTCAATCACTTGCGAAATTAGGACAAGGTCCAGTTTTGGTTGATTTTACAATCACTTTAAAGTTTTCAGTGGATTTATCATTTGCACAGGGGATCAATAAAATTTGTTAATCAAGAGAAAATGAAACGTAATTTTTAAGTTTAATATTCATTTTACGGAAGGTATACGAGCGACAATGAATTTCATTTGTGTTAATCATTTAATGTTGATGTTTTAACAACACATCCGCCCCTTCTGCGTGAAATCAAATTGCATTCAATTTGCGGACAGCTTCTTACAAATCTTGATGAAAACCCATCAACGAAAAGAGAAATTAAATATTGTTTATGTCCTCACATCCCCTATGGTGTAAACGTTTTCTATTCAATACCAAAACATTTATAAACAAACTTTGCATCGGGCTCTTTGGTTCGTTTCCGAAAGTCGTTTTATAGAATAATATTTCATAACACCAAACAGGTGCAACGAAGTCTTTCCGATGTATGAGACGTTGATTATAATGTCTGTGACTTGCTGTGCGCTTTCTCGAAAAAACCTCTGTTTGATAAAATCTTGAATAAAAAATGTTGCAATTTTAACACGTACTGTGATAGAGACGATCACAGGCCGTTTTTATGAAAGGAAGTTATCTGTTTCAGTTTGGATGTGGCCCAAGAAATATCTAGAAGAGCATCCTGACTGTTTTTGTCTGGAAGCGACCTAGGTAAGTGCGACTAAGACTAATGCACCATACACTCTCTGGTACGATTTTCGTTCCGCCGCAAAGCGAGAACTTTGTTCCAACTTTTCACGAACATGTTAACATTGGAATTAGTTTGCTAGTAAGAAACGGCAGTTCGCGAATATGAACCAGTTGACCAGCCAAATCAATCCTTGTTTAGTTCCAGAAATGTCTTCTTACTACTTTACCATGATTTTGATGCAACGTGTGGTAAAATTTTTGTTCCAAAATGCAAGCTTCGATCTAGAACAGCCTGACCAGGATAAAACTGCTCTACAACATTTCGTGTCATTTCTTATCCGTCTTAGATATTTTGGTGCAACTTGTGGTCAGATTTTGTTCCAAAACGCAAGTTTCGATCCCGTGCAGCAACCGGGATGAAACTGTTCCACAATGGCTTGTGCCGGAGTGAGTATCCAGCTACCTCCTTAATTTGGTGCAGCCTATGGTAAGATTTTGTTCCGAAAGACAGGTTTTGACCCGGCACAGTAACTGCGAAGAAAATGTTCCATAATGACTTTGTTTTGGAGTGAGTTCGCATCTACTTTCAATATTTCGGTGAACCTTATCGTCAGATTCGAACGTACCCGAAACAAAATTTCCGATATTGCACAGTTACTGGGTTGAATCTGTCTTATAATCAATGGTTTAAACCTAAAATTAAGTCCATACCTTTCATCTGATGTATCTGGTGACCAGATTTCGATTCAACGAAGTTTTCGACTGGTCACAGCAACTGGATTAGCTGACTCCAAAAAAATTCATATGGGAATGATATCGAGAGTCTGAATAAACGAAGATAGCATCTCTGAATGGAACCCCGATGAAATTGCACTGAAAAAAACTGAACCAATTTGTTCACTTCTTATTTTGCACAACCGTATTGACAAAAAATATTAATATTCACAAAACTTTGTAAAAATGTCCTTACCGTTTGCAAGGCAAATCTCATTTTATTTGAATGGCAGATGTGCTTACTGCAATGATGTAGTTTGTATCAGACTATGTGAAACTTAATCCTAAAAACTGAAGTTACTAAATAGTGAAGTTATAAATATCTTTGGGCTTTACTTTGTTTTGGTATTAAATTACATACTAAACACGTTGACATGCACTGAATATTTTACAACAACGAAGAATAATATACAAAAAATATTACACCAGGAACAAGTTCAGATGAATGCAATCTAAAATTTGTGTTTGTTTGTTTTAAACGCAATACAATGCTTGCTTGTTAAACGCGCCCTTTTAATCAATGGCCTCATTCTAATTACTCACATGATTAATTTTGATGTCGTTCAGATACCACCTAAAAATAATAAGCCGATATATCGCAAGTTGTTCTGCTTAGTAAAAGATGTAAGAGAATTTGAAAGCGTGGGACCATCCAACGATCATATACTTATTTTCTTTTACAAAAGCTCCTATCCCAAGCAAATAAGTTTCTACGCGTTTAAAAGTGACTATGAAGGATTAGAGATAGATATTATTTCATTCTTCCCGCCTCATGATCAAAATCTACGGTCAGTTAATTTGGGAATGCATTTGATAGTGTACTGAAAAGCATTCAAGCAATTTTTTCTCAGTTTGCTTCTAATGGTTGCAAGAGAATTGGACAAAGATGAATCGATAAATTCACTCTGTTGCAATAAAAGGAATATATTTCAAGATGCAACAAAATAGAATTTTACTATCAACATTTTGTCGACATAACATTTTGCCTTTTGTTTTTGATTGCGGAACTCACGAAAACTAGCTTAACAATGACATCATGCCAATCTAGATTGATTGGTTGACTGTCGGTGTGTGCCGTCAGCAATGCATGTCCTTTTCTGTACTTGATGAAGGCATGATACTTTAACATCAGCGTTGACACCAGCAAAAATAGTTAAAGTATGTTGTTTTAAAGATTATATCCTTCTATCACGTTCCATTTTTTATGTTCTGAAACTTTATAATAGGATACGAAAAGTTGGACGAAAAGCTATCTTTAGCACACGACATGAAGACAAAGATTATTATATGTAAACTAGCAATAGCTTTTGTAACGTTCGATTCTTGTCCTTTGAATAACTTGCTGTTTTGAAAAATTGTCCTTGACCTTCACGTGCTTATCCAAACATATATTATCTCAAAATTTGTTTAATTTGCTTGTTAGAGTTCAAAAATCACCTACAGAGTTATCATCAAGTGGAAAAGGAGGCAGGTGGTTTTTTTCTTTAACCATGTTATGAGCTTTGTAGGTTTTTATTTTGTTGTATATATAAACATCTATTATCCCTGATTATCTAGCCAAGAAACCCACGTGGTTAAGGGAATGCTGCGATAACTTTTAATTAAATAATAGAATTTGTGGATCGTTTTGTACAAAATGCGTCCAGTTGAGTTTTTTAACAGTTTAAAAGATTCCTGCGTAGATTTTGATGAAAAACGTTTCTTGGTACAGTTTGAAGAAAATTTAATAAGTGTGGAGACACGTGGAGTTGCTTAAAGACATTAGTTTGTAATTCTAAATACCCATGAAACTTCGTAATTAGTTAATTTGTTTTGAATTAGGTGTTTTTAGGAGAGATCTTGTTTACTTCCGTAGTATTTCAGCTTCCCAATTCGTATGGTAAAAGTTTTCAAATCTTGGTTTTCTTATCACGTGGACATTTTGGTAATGTCCAGTTCCGCATCGAATGTCTCAGTTCCTGAGAGAATTTTTTCGCATACTCTGTTCGGGGGGATGCCGTTACTACTAAGTCAAGAACACATTTCGGGACCAGGCCAAATGACATCATCATGCCTAAAATTCATAGCTTCAAAGCGGCAGATGAATAAAAAGCAATTTTCTCGAGGCTACCTGCAACCCATCATTTCTTTAATAAAAGTTCTTTTAAGGGACGCGTCAGGAATTACCCTTCCTGTGAGGACGAAAATTCATGGGACATGAAACATTTACTCTGCAGATTGGGGTATGGAACAAATTACTATAGTGTGAATGTAGTGTGAAAAATATAGTTGACGTGTGTCTCCATAAAATAAGACCCTCACACAGGAATTTTGTTTGAGATCCCGACGCCACTCTGGAAGCTTCATCTTTAGGCCATAGCTTTTGTATAAAACGCGTGCGTTGTTAAATGACGTAACATTTAAATTTAGGACTCAAAACTCTGATTGTGAATGCCACCAAAATGCAGGAAATACTGACTATTTCTGAGAACTTCTTTCTTGGAAACCTTATAGCAAGACCATCTTAGTAACTGGTACTTTTGTTTCCTTTTAGTATGCCTGACAGATACTTTTTTAAAAAAATTGAACGGCACAAAATAGAATAAATGCTAGCATTTGTTACAAAGAAACGAAAATATATAAACGATTTATTACAATGTAATATAAAATAATAAAACACAACATATTATAACATAAAATAAAATAAATTAACATAACACAACACAACACAATAACATACATGACATGACATATGATATGACATAATACGATGAAATGTACGTTCTAGAGAGAAAAACACAATATGATATGATGTTAACAAAACATTTCAAAAAAGATATGACAACATAACATAAGTAACAGATCCATGCAGTTGTTAACTGCATCACATGTTTTTGTCTTTTATTTAAAATGGTTTGCATTTACTGCTGTATTTCGCTTATGTACATTTCTTTAGAGATTTTACAAATATTTCTTTCTAAGCCTTTTCATAAATTTGCTATTATGTTAAAGCGAAGTTCTATGAGTTAAAAGACAGTAAGTTGTTAACTAACCTCGTATTGATAAACAATTCCTTTTCATCTTCCACGCTTTTTAAATGGGAGTAGGAAACTTAGCATGCAAACAGTTCACATCTACGAATCAATTAACATGGCAACAAATGTCTGTTGATTGAATATTGTGGCTACAGCAATTGTTCTTTAAAATATCATCCGGATTCCATTTATAACTCTTGTATCTGTAGTCTTTCGAAGTCTAGTTAGTGTTTGTTAATTCAAATGGAATTATCTAGCAAAACAATCAGCCGGGAAGACCAAAAATAATCGGTGGAAAGGTTAAAAAAAACAAATTTAAAGTCATTTAACTCAACAGTTTTCAAATGTCATAATTATAAACTATTCTCAAGCAAAACGACAGATGATGATGGCGACTTACTAGGAACAAACAATGCCTCCTTAATCAAGCAACAGCTTCTAAAACGTTCGTGGCACTTGCTCAAACGGTAGCAATTAAGCCTAAAGAAAGCCAAGACCAAGGCCAATGAATATTGATCACTTGTTTCCCGTTACTCAATTTTAATAGCTAATTTCGGACAGCTGGTGAAGGAGTTCTCCATTTTTCAATATTTATTAGTATTGGGTATTAAGTACACGTTTTTCTTCTTCAAAAGTGCTCTTCAATTCTTCTACGAGGCTTAATTGACATATTTTATGATTGCGCACAGAAAAAGTACGATTTGTAGTTTCAAACATTTCAAGCAAATATCTATTGCCTGTCCAAAACAATCTAATAGTCCTAATAGAACAATTTCGATATATTAGTTATCAGTCTGAAACAAAGGACATCAACACGAGGCTCTGAGGGATAAAATGTTGAGTCCCCAGAGTCTTATGTTGATGTCTTTTGTTTCAGGCTGAGTTTTAATATATTGAAATTGGTCTAAATGTAAAAGATTGAGACTTAATCGTCCCAGCCCCAGGCCTGTGCAAACATGTTTGAAACTCACTGTGAGCAAGGCTACAGATGTACCTGAAAGCTTAATGTCTTTTTTGAACTTTACATTCGGGGAAAAGTTGAACATATACACAAATCCTGAAAATAATTAAAATCATTAAGCATCAAACCAAAAATAGACATTTTTGTTTTAAAATGAAAGAAGAATTAAAATTGTGCATTGTGTAAAAAGCTCCTTCCAACTATTGAAAATCTACAACAATATCTATATCACTTGAGTTATTTAACCTTTTATTCGGACAACCGGCTTTTGGGAAGAAAAAAGTGTATAATGATATGGCCGGAAAATTAATTAAGGGAACTAGAAAAAAAACCGTGTACGTTATCAAAACTATCAGAATTGCAAGATAACGAAATAATTTGTATTCTAAATAGTTTGGAAAATTTTATATATGTATTTACTATGGTATGCTTCAGTCTTGATTTCATGAGTCGCCAAAATGCAAGAATTTAGAGGTTTTCTTGATAAAAACTTCCAAGCGCCGGTTACATTTCCGCCCATTTCGCACGTCTGTGTGACGAATCAAGCTAAAATCTAGTCCAAGTGGTCTATTTTTTATGATTCACACCTCGATATTAACAATGTTAATCCGGCGACAAAAGGAAACCTCTTTACACCGTGTAACCAAGAACACGAAAACTGCAGAAAGCGAGAAACGAGAGACAGGTATTTGTAACTAAAAGGTTTCTTCTTAGTCTATATAAAGATATGTTTAAGTTTATTACATTTTATGTATATAGTAGAAACAGCGCCATCACTAAATCGACATTTTCAAAGCAACTTAAAATTGGCAGAGATCAATTGTCCAATATATTTGAGTGTCAAGAAATCATAAACTGGCTTAATAACTTGATATACACACATGCATAGTTTCAAGAAAAAGTCACAGAGATTTTCAGGAAAATTTAAGAATCCTTAAATGCTAAATATCGTTTTATAATTTACGTATACTTTCATTTTGCAACAACAACTCATAGCGTTAACTTGGTATTTTAAAACATGTCACCAAGAACCAGTAATTTAAAAAAAACCTACAAACACGCGGTTTAGATTTATAATGGAAACTATTTTGTAGACTACATATTTTCCTTTATCAGTTTTATCTTATTTTTTCGTGATAGCATTTATCGATCGTTTTCCACGATATTGTTTGATCGAGAACACTATCTAGAAACGAAATTTAAATGCATATTTATTAAAAATTGTGCAAGTAGCTTTGACAAGCAACAGAAAATGTATATTTTCAAATGCCATCAACTTTACTTGCAGGTAAGTTTCACTTATCCATTAGCCGCAATTATTCTTTTCATTTTTCTTCGAACTTTGGCGTTAATGTTAACGGTATTTCTCTATAAATTTCAGACTAATTGAAAGCAGTAGTTGAAAACATTTTTAGGACAGCTGGTTTGTTAGCCTTTGTGGCAGCGCTGTCCGCACTAAAGCTACAATGCTCTCAGTTTTGAAAATCTTCTATGTAAAAGCTCTCCCAAGTGAAATTTTCTTGTAACCCAGAAATGATCAGTTGCAAATTATCTAAATTATAATTTCAAAACCAGAAAAATTTGGCCCAGGCACGGTCCCCTTTCTCTACCAGATTCAGTTTCAAATTGTGCTCTTTCAAACTAATTGTTGTTATTTCTTGACTTGGCTGTTCTAGTTGAAAACGTGGAATTCTTAATTGATGGATCTAAGCCTGAGCTTAAGTCAGAGATTAATCTGGGCAATTCGGTGCCTCCTTGTTTGGTTTCTTGAGCATTCAGCTTCTAAAAAATGTTTAAATGTAATCAGAACTTGATAAAGACAAAGTTCAAATAGAATTGTATTACGTGGCTACAAAAACTAATTTTGTAAAGAATCATGTGACGAGCACTACCGACACCCACATAATTTCTTTTATGTTTGAATCTAAATTTGTCTATGTGAGCAAAAATGATCACTGAAATACCATACAGACCACTTCACAGTTCAAAGGCATGATGGGCAACATGGTCAAGAATACATTGAAGCGAATGAGCGAGGAAACGGAGGTTTTTCGACAGTTTCTCCTTCACTTCAAGTTCTGAACTTTTCGTACAATAAAGACAAGTTTTTAAATCACATACTGACCAACTGCGGAACGATTGCAAATTGTTGGAGTACTCTCGTGTCGCTTAATTCTTTTTCGTGCAAGTGTTTCTAATGCTGCCGCCGAAAATCAGAGTCAAAGTGAGTCAAAGCGAGGGATTTCTCGAGACTATTGCATTATATTCATTTGGTTATTTCTTTGATGCTATAACTTGCTAGCCAGTAAAGGTAAGAATACTATAGACTGATTAATGATAATAACTTACGTTTAATGTACTTACTACTACATTTACTAAATCCATATCCTAAAAATCTGTGAAACACTCGCAAACAACAGACTTTTTAGTAAAATCGGTCATTTCTAGTCTAATTTGCAATCAATTGTGCCAGTGATCCGCATATTTCTAGAACTGAAAATGTTCGTACTTTTATTTCCCGCGAAGTCTAAAATTATAAATTGAGAAATCGTTGAAAGCTTCAGTTTTCTCACTAACTCCCTGTAATTCTTTGATGTGATTACCCATCATGCCCCTAAAGCCGTGAAGTGGTATATTTATCGTATCCTCCAGATATAATGACGGTTTTTATCATACTGCAGCATTCGCGGGGTTGCTTTAAAAGCGGGAAAGGCTGCAAAGCGAGCGCCAAAGTCCTGTGTGGGTGGTGGCGGAGATAGGCTTAATTCGCGGGAAAATTAAGAGATTTTGCATTGGTCACTGAATATTGCCATGAGTTTCTACACGGTCTGAGCTAACCATTATGGGAAGTAAATTTGTGTTGAAACTTAAAAATGTGACAAGTTGACAAAAAGATTGATCACAAATGTTTAGTTGATATTCAAATTGCTCAACTGAAGTCAGAGGAGCTTGTAAAAAGAATCAAGAAGCGGAAGTTGTAGATCTACTTCATATTGTGCAAAGGTAAGACGTATTTTAAAAGTGATAATGCCACTCATCTTGATGCATTTATACTTCGATGCGAAAGTATAGTATTTAAGCTTCTTTAGAGAGCTTCGGAAAGTATAAACAAACTGTGACGTCACAGCAAAAGTTGAGCAACTGATATGATGTCGTTTTACCACTCGAACCTTTTGCACAAATCGTTGGAATTAACATTAACATACTGTAAACAATTCAAGTCTAAAAACAACAATTAAGATGGTCACGGAAAACATTTTTTTCTTATAGCCTCATTTTAAGCCCAAGGTTGGATGTTTTTAATTGTTTTAGGAAATCAACCTCAAATGTTCTTAAAAGAGCCGCTTCTTAATACTTTTTAAAATTGTAAGCTGTTCTAAACATCTAACTTGGTTCAGATATGTACCCAAATGTGTTGCTGTCAAAGGCTGTCCCAATTTGTAAGTCGGTTCATATATGTACCCAAATGTGCTGCTATCAAAAGCTGTTCCTAACATCTAACTCAGTTCATATATGTACCAAAATGTATTACTACCAAAGGCTGTTTCCAACATCTAATTTGGTTCATATATATGTACTCGAATGCATTGCTATTGCCAGTTTTAGTTACCACTGAAATGAAATGTGAAATGTACCGTTCTCTTACGATGTTTAGTTGCAGTTCTTCGTTCCATTTTCAAAATCTATAAAAAACGTTCGAAGACGTTTCCTTCTCAGTAACAGCCTGAGGTATGCTCTTAAACATGTTCTTAAATTTTGGCATTAAAAGTTGCAACGTTCTTATAAGAAAAGATTTTCTTCTAAAGAAAACCCAGAGCGTAGTAAAATGTAGCAGAACAACAGGTAAGAAGCGAATTTTGTTGTGTACTGCCCGTATTTGTAACGGCTGTATCTAAACTGCATTATAGACAGGCGATAATTTTGTCGGCTGAGAAGGTGGGAAAAAAGCCAGGAAGAAAAAAGGCCTCGAGCAAAAGTAGATCGAGTGCTATTACAATTGCATTTAAGTCAAAGAAACCGCCATCCGCTTATCTATATTTATGTAGTTGAGATTTATTAGAATTTGATTGAGTTGTATGTTTTTTTTAAATACTTATCATAATTTGTCGCTGTAAACGTGGCTGAGATCATGTTTTATGGAAAGCGGTCATCTTATTGTGATGTCATGTTGTCTTTTTAGAACGTATCTTTATAACGTTACGAAACAGTTATTCTGTAGCTTATTTGATACCGATGTTAGCCTGCATGGTTATTTTTTTTCCTCGTATACATAGCTTTAAGTTTTCAAATGAATGCCAAGAATCGTCACCGTAATTTATCAGAACTTTATCCATTCCAATTTAATGGTTTAAGTATAGTCAAGTTCATTCTGATTTTGTCATTTTTTAATTTTGTCCCATTAGCACGTCGATAGTTATAGCATAAATTAAACTCAACGTTTTAAACAAAACTAGCCAACAATTCGATAGAGCGTACTACATTTAGTAATAATCCAATATCTGAGCTTCATTCGTCAAATAATTGTAGAGAAATGAGTGTTTAAAATGTCTAAACTAGTAGAACTTTCTAATGCTTGAAATCAACATTTTTGACGCCAGCCATAAATTATAAGTTTTTCTGTACTCTTCGAAGTTTTCAAATACACGTTTTACCGATGCAAAAGTATTCAACATATCCGACGCAGATCTTTCATTCTTTGGTACGTATATGTGTTAACTGTGCCATGGCCCCTTGCTAAACGCATTATGCTAGTGAGAGACAGTGTATCAATGACGTCATACTGTATCAACTAATTAGCATAAAAAAGAAGTTGTACAATAACTACTTGCACCTTTCTGATCCACTCTAATGTCTGACGTTTTGCGTCAAATGATGCTGAGAAATGGTTTCTTTCTATGTTTGTTTCCATTCTTTGCCATTCTAAACGAAGTATTTTATTTCCACTTTTGAGTCAAATATACGAACGCCAAACAGGTATAAGCGAAGGAATTTCTGGATAGAGGATCCTGAATATTTGAAACCTTTGAGTTTTGGCAAAGACAAAGTATTCAGGATTTTTACTTACACTTGTACTTATAAGGAGAACAAAACATATAATCTTGTTTTAACGTTTAATTGTAATAATTTACAATTGATGTCATTTAATTAACCACACCCAATTCTTTGCACGTCGAGTTCTCCGGGCCTAAATTTTATGAAAGGAGGCCATATTAACGTTAAAAGTTTCACGTCCATCAAGTTTATCGAAATCTGTCTTTGCTTACAGTATCAAATAGGCTGATTGTCTTTAAGAATATGGAGAGTTGTAATCACTCCAAACAATCTAAAGAGAAAAGCAAAAATCTTCCAACTTATTAACAGGAAGTGTTTAGTAATGAAAATTGGACACTTTGAGAGTGGAAGGGTGCAGCTTTTAATTCACGTGCCAGTAAGAATTTTCCCACGCTTGTCAATCCATTGCTATTACTAGTATGAAACGGCCTGTACATACAATGAGAAAAACGATAAACATCGATCGGTAGCAGACGGAACAATGAAACAAACAAAGAAGTAGAAAGACAGACAGACTAACAAACAAACAACAAGCAAGCAAATAAATAATTACATGAGCATTGTATTTTTGTATCCACTTTTTCTAATTTTGCTTCAATGACTTGTACTATATATAAATTTATTAAGCTTCCAGTGTAGTGAACTGCCTAAAAAAGAAGGTTTTTTTAAACCTAAAAGTCAATACTTAAAAATGGCAACAGTGCAGCTCTTTCTCATTTGAAAAGGCATGGAGTTCCAGACGGTTTAAGACCACAAACTGAGAATGCTTTGGTTCTTGTGTTAGGTCTAGGAACTTTTAATAACCTTTGCCCAGATGCTCGTACAGCACGAACTGACCTCTAGGCCTGAAGAAGCTCACGCTATTAATCTGGAGCCAAGCTATAGTCATTCTGGGCCTTAAAGTTATTCAGAAAAATTCTGAAGTTATATCAATTTCTTACAGGAAGCCAGTGGAGATTAATTAGTAAGCACTGGGGTTGTATGATTTGATTCTTGGTGTTATAACCTTATTCATTACAGAAATAGGAACAATCAGTTTAAGAATAATTTGAGAATAAAATGACAAAAAATAGGAAAAATGAGTCGCTAAGCCAAGATTTCTGGCTCTATGAATATTGTTATAAAAAGGGATGACGGGATTACCGTTTCTTTTGGTTTTCCCGAAACTCGATAATTACTGAAAAGGTTCAACTTCTTTTTTTCAGTTTCATCGTGCAGGTTTTGTGCAGGATTTCTTCCAGGTCATAGCAGTTGCTTACGATCAGTTCTGCGTGATAATATTTTTGCTGTAAATATATATTCATTTTGTCTATAATTAGCTTAATCAAGCAAGTATGTGACGATCTCATGCACCAATTAGCTTCTGAAGCACTCATAACAGTTCTTAATTGTTTTTACCTAGAAGTGCTGATTTAAAAACAAAAAATTCAATTTAGACAGAGGATAGGCGATGAACTGGTGGAAGGAGAGAGAGATGCGAAAAGTTATTTTGATAGATAGTGCGATTTTCAAGTGGGTTACGTGACAAATGTAAGTACAGTTATAGTGCAATGGAAAACTGTAGTAAAGTTTCCAAACCGCGTTCGACATAGGACATTTGGACTAATTGTGACCCAAATTGATATAAAAACATGTCAGTACTACATGAAGCCAAAACTAAAAGTTTCCCTTTTCAAGATAATTCAAGCATTTAGTTTTATTTCAAGAAGAAGATAAGAATTTCAATATTTCAATATTTTAACGTTTACGATGTAAACTTAAGAATCAGATCGATCGAGTTACTTTTTCTACCAGATTAACATTGATTGTCTAACATACATTTAACTTTGGATTACAAAAAGCATATTTTAACCCTTTAAATCAATTAAAACAAGTCTGGCGCCTATATTTCTATGCCGATAATATACAGAGACCGTTTATGTTGTGTTGTGTTTACGAAAATTTTAAAATTGGAAAAGGTTCAAGTAACATTCAGTGAGTGTAAACATGTTGAATATTCCTGTGCATGCCGGTTGTAATATTTTCGCGAAGAAAAATTATATCTTAAATTGTAAAAACAAAACTCATTTCAAGTTTCGAAGCATCCTCGGAAACCCAGGGCGTCCAGGAGAGCAAAATCGAGGACACGAGGGAGGGGAAAGGAGAAAAAGGAAGGGGA
>JAOBYE010413644.1:0-14122 GCA_025403585.1 Parazoanthus swiftii
GCCTCGCTCTGGGATGACTGCCTTGTGGATCACAGTCGCTCCAGTGCTCTGTAAGTATGAGGACTATCGGCCAGGTCGCCGCTTTTATACCTCGTTGATTCCCACTAGAATGTGGGATCTAACTCGCTCATTTCTGGCTAATATCGGCTGCTCTCGGGTGGTCGACCAGTAAAGCAAACAGAGCTGAGCATGCGCAAATGACTCATACTACAAAAGCATCTCTGTCGGAATCAATTCAAATGTATTACCGTGCAACAACCAAAATAACCTTCATTCTTCCGAGAATTGGTACTTCACGTTAAAGCTATACTGCTATGTTAGAGTGTTTCGTGCCAGATTCTATCTTACGGTGTACAGGTGTTTGCTTGTGTGGACTGTGGTGTGTCGTTTCGATTGGCCAATATTGTCACCTCAATCAAATACAAAAACTGTGTGTATTTTAGGGTACTTGTCTGGCATTCATTTTATTTAGAATACGTTGTCAGGGTACCTTAAGACACTCATAACCAAGTCTCCTATGAATTTCTTGCTTAGAACGCTTACGCAAACTTATTTTATATAGCATGGCATGACAGCAGCTAAATTAGACGTTTACTTTCTTGGAAAAATCTTCAGAATTTATCAATTGACAATGGATAACTATTACAAACTGTCTTAGTTTCGGGAGCTGGAATTAAAAAATGGTTGATGAAGTCTCCCATCAGGTGTCCGGCAAAAAGTGAACGGTTGTTTTAAGGCGAAGGCCATTCGGTGGTTTGTAAGAGCCTTATCGGTGCGTTATTCGAAAACAAGATAAAAAATTAAATTGGTTGTTAGTTTATTCAGACAGCAAGACGTTAGAAACCCTCACTGGTATAATGCAGCTTTGAAATGAACAAAAACGCATTTGATGGCTATTAAGTCGCTTAGTTGCCTAGTTAAATCTTGATCAAAACCATAATATTTTATCTGGTATTTTTAGAAAAATAATGCAACATCTTCTTTTCAGTTTTGTTAACAGATCGATATTTACAGTATTTGGAGCTACCGATCTCATAACTGTAGGAACTTTTGTAACTGTTGGTGATATTGCAAGTTTTTATCATGTTAGTTTTAAACATATCAAAAATTGCTTGGAAAAATTACTCTTGAACAGTATAAAGGATCACGTATATTAAAAGCAAGATGGTAAAAAAACGACATTGAGTATACTGAAATTTTGAACTGCTAAAACACAGTACAAAAATGTGTTAGCAACAAAGACACTTCACAAGCTTTATTGCTTTCTCGAAAATATCGCACTTACTTCATTTTTACATATTGTTTGTTTTGGAAGAGACACATTAGTTTATGGAGGATTTAAAAACTCGTTTCATAGCGGCTATAAAGTCAGTCCAGGCGTGTTGCAATGAACTAGCTCTCCAATTAAACTTTCTGTTAGTTTAGGGCTTTTAAGGCCAACTCAAAAGAAAACAAATTAAGTTAATCAGTCACTAAATAGTCATTTGTATTGAAGGGATTTTTTTTTTTTGAAAACCTGACTTTTTGCAGACTATGAACTTTTGAAAACAGGTTTCTTTTTGAAAACATGCATTATATTCACGAGAAGAATATTAAAATTTTGAACTTATATCCCAAA
The DNA here is from genome assembly GCA_025403585.1 of Parazoanthus swiftii. NCBI lineage: Eukaryota > Metazoa > Cnidaria > Anthozoa > Zoantharia > Parazoanthidae > Parazoanthus > Parazoanthus swiftii. Next base: position 1,619 of record JAOBYE010413644.1, read on the forward strand.
TCTTCAGGGATTCAAGTGTCTCAAGTTGCCGCTTGTAACACAGACTGAAGCCCTAAGTCTGCTTCAATTTGCTTCTGGATTTTTCCAACTTTTTACGGCACCAAAACGTTTGCGGTTTTGGAGAAAATGCCCTTGTTTAACGACACCATGCCAAGTAAACAGCAATCGTTTGTATATTAACAGTTTTAGGTTAAACGCGTTTTTTCAAAAATGCCATATAAAGAAATTTAATGGTTCTTTTAAAAAGAAGGCGTGTAGCAAAAATTGTACACCGTGCACCCACGTTCATGGGAACACACAGAGATCACCTCTCAAAGTGCAATGAGAGCCTCGCTTTTGGATGACTTCCTTGTGTATCACAGTCGCTCCAGTGCTTTGTAGGTATGACAAAAGTTTCGACGTGTATCATGTGGGACTTGCAAATTGCTGTAAAACCAGCCGAGGCTGTCCCCTTGATCAGTAAGCCGCTGAGGTTTGAGATTGAATTAATGGAGGTTTACACGCATGTGCCACTGTCGTGGAATTGTCGCCATTTAGGTATGTCGTTCAAGAGGTGACACCATTCGGGTGTGCATTGCTTTCTTTTCGCGTGGTGCCATTAGCGCACATTTTCCACTGTTCTGAGAGTGTTACCAGAAGTACGGTGGGGTAGTATAGAGCTAGGCCAGTTTTTCCGAGTTATGCAAGTAAGGTTTCTAAGCTTCTGATTGGTTCCAAAGATTTTCCGGGTATTTGCGAAGTTTTCCGATGAGATGTCGATTTGTTTCCGAAGATCTATCGATTTGGGAATAGAGGTCATGGTGGTAAAACGAGTGGGAAAGTTCAGTGGAGAGCCAGGAGGGGTTGCAAAAAAATGGACCATTTCTTTTAGAACATTGCTACTCGCGCGCTTAATGGTTGACCATTTTATTGTGAAATTTTTTCCGCGTTTCTTAAGGTCCCAGAGGTGTGTTGAGAGCGTTGTGCTAGCTGCATATTTTTGGTTGTTGAATCCTGAGTCTAGACTTGAAGTCTTTCTCTGTCATTCCTATGTAGTGCGAGAATTCACAATCAAATGGTCAATCATTAAGCGCGCGAGTGCTTACAAGAGCGGAGCAAAACAATGTAACTTGTGTCTAGCAGAAACGTTATGCATTTTAAATACGGAGAAAAAATTCTACCTTAACAAAAGATTTGAACTGCTTGCCAAATGCCGGTATGCGAACAAGTATTTAGCCACTAGTTTTAGACCTCCATAACAAGCATTATTTTAGTCTGATGATTGCCGCAGAGCATGAAACTCTTGTGTAACTTTTTGAAAATCTTTTAAGCTAATGATCGAATTTTAAACAGATGTTTTACAGCTCTGCTCCTGCATCGAGCACTTTTAACCGTGTAAGTTTTACACCTATATATATATATATATATGACGTCTCCAAATGATGTGAACTTGTTCCTGAAGAAGGCTCAGGTAGGTCTTGCCAACCGAAATACTGGATCATTAATTCTATAAGCAATCAGCTCAGACAACGTTTGCAATTTCCTTGACATTCATCAATTTAATATACGATCAAGCCATTTTTCTGTTTTTTCGAAAATTAAATTGGTAAAGTTCTGTTTTCGGTAAATTGTGAACATGAATTGTCACCCGAAACCATCACAAGATATATTACAAACGCAATTTTTTTTTCTGAATCTCACTATCTGATTATTTTCCATACAATCCTTATCATAATCTTGATGGTTACTAAGCACGAAAAACCCCTTTATAAAAAAGAAAACGCACGTGCACAGAATAGGTAAGTAGTTTGTTATAGTTTCATATATTACGTTTTGATTCTGTCAAATCTCCCATTCGAGTGCTGGCAGACAATTAGAGTTTGGAAGTGAGCTCACGAGTAACCGAGCCATGTGCAACTTCGGCTGATCAAAAACTATCCGCCCCAAAACACTGAAAGCTTTGGGAAACTGCTATCGTGTATCCTGTTGGAATTGTTTATATGAGTTGAGAAACCGAAAAAGAACTGACCGATTGTTCGACGAACATTGGTATGTATGGTTGTGAGAACTATGCATGCACGTGTAATCTCTGGTCGTCAAAGTGCATGAATTATCATTTCGATTTTGTCTAAGTTTCATGTTATTTCTGGATGTGTTTTACATTTGCTTGTTACCGCAGCTTTCTTGTTCACTGTGCGAGGTATTTTGAACAGTATCAAAAACACTCGTGTTCAAATAATGATTTTTGTTGATCATTTGTCGACAGAAAATACTACTTAGTTTCATGTAACTTTCTGTTGTGTATAGCAGGTATGCCTAACTATATTATTTGCTACTCGCCATTATCATTAAGGTTAATTTTTTTGTTCATAATAGTCTTCAACTTCCATACTAGTTTAAAGACTTTCTGTGGAGTCAAGCTCTTGTTATGATAATTTGAGTGTATGTTGCAGAATATAATGTACCCTTTTCTGGATGTTACCAAGCAACCTTTTTTTAATGGCACATTCCTACCTATTTTTCCTATTATTATTTCTATAGATTGATCGGTTGGACCGGTTTGGTTTCAGAAGGCATATTAACAAGAAAAACCCTTCCTTTCCTTCATTTGACGCAAAGGCTTTGTTCGGAGCAGATTTTGACAGACCTTGGCCTTCCAACTATCATCGTCAACCGCCTAAAAACGGAAAGCCTTGCGGTACTTTATTTTGAAATCCTCCGTTTTATGTCTACGACAATGAGGAAGAGGAAGTTGACAACAACAAGGAGAAAACTGGCATGAAGAGCCTCCCAAGTATTATACCGTTTAAAAAAGTGTTCCTCCTCTGTACGCGTATAAAGAACAGAAGCCGAGTGATGAAGGTAGAGGACCAATACGTGCTGCCAAAAGAAAGAAACCTGTCACGAAAATCCTTGCCACCAAAAGAAAAAAGAAGGAAACAAAACAACGCCGCCCGAAGAAAAACTCAGGGACGAGGTCGTCACTGAGACCCTCACACGTTCCAGCTTGTACATAGGATTTTGTGGCATTAAATCGCTTTTTTAAAATCTCAGCGTGCGCGACTTTTTCCCTAGGTTTCGCGCAAAGGGCGCAAAAACCCTCCCGTACGAGCCCCGTTGCGCGGGACCCGCAACTACTCAGCCAGACGTTTTTGGACCCCTTACATTTTTGCACCCTCTGACTTTTTTTGAACCCCTCCTGGCTCCCAACTCACCCCTCCCTTCCACTTTACCACAGAGACCTTCATTCCCCCCAATCGATACATCTTGGGAAACAAATCAATATATCTCTTCGAGAATCTTCGGAAATCCTCGGAAAATCTTCGGAACCAATCAGAAGCATAGAAACCTCATTTGCATATCTCTGAAATCTGGTATATATCACCCAACAGTACTACCATTACCTTTTAGGTGTATAAAAAAATGTGATCAAATTGATGACATAATTGTATAGGCGCGTGCTACCATTTTTGGTTAGTTTATGTCAGCATATAACATTTTTGTCTTACATCTAGGTTCCTCAGTTTCAATTTCAAATGCTTTACATGTCGGCAGCTTGCGAAAAGTGGAAATGCTTTTTCCTTGAGAGATCCATTTATTCTTCATCAGCCTCTATTTGACAGTATGCATAATACTTTGAGTCGAGGCTGGTAAGGCAGAAATACAGCAAATGTGTGAGAACTTGGAAACCGACCTCGACTTAAAGTTTTTGTTTATGTGCAAACGGTCTTTGCTAGAGCAGCTTCAGATTGACCGTGCAAGGCTATCTTTAAGATGCAGGTTCATCGGATTAGTTTAACATTCGAGTAACCCGCCATAAGACGATACAATACAATATAATACAGTAATTTTTTAGTTCATCCAACTGAGATTTTTGAAACTAGTTTACAGTGTAATATCTACCTAATCTATCTTATCAATCTAATTTACAACTCGGAAAGAATGCAGAGGCTGAGGTCGGTTTATAATTCATATGTAAAAATACAAGATACAAAATAAAATTTGTTGTTGTTGTTGTTGTTGGCTGATTCGTAACGTACATGACGTGTAATAAACAAAAGTAAATGGCACTAACACAACACAATTACATAAAATAACCTAACTAATGCCATAAAACACTACAATAAATAATAATGATAATGATAATGATAACGATAACGATAACGATAATGATAATGATAATGATAATGATAATGATAATGATAATAATAATAAATAACACTTATACATCGTGGCACAACCTCTTCATATCGCGGTGATCATCAATAAACTGTATCAAACAGGAAATGGGGAGTTCGGCAGTTCGAGGAGTGGTATAAGAAGCATGAGATGGGGTATCTAGAACATTGCCCTATCGGTCGTCTCAGTTCTGGTCAAGCTTTCTCAAAAGTTCCAAATGACATGACATCCATCCGAAGGAACCCCTTTCCATTAACTTGATACACAAGATTGTTGAACATTATAGATCTACATGTCCGCATACCAGTGCATGCGGCGTTACAGAGAAATAAGACCATTCCAGTTGATCTGGGCATTAGTTTTTGAATATAGGTAACTTCGAGCCTCAAAACCTTGGTCAAACTTACTTTTTAAACAAAAAATAATGATTTAATCTCTTACACAAGTTCATCAAGATAACTTTTGCATGCTTCATACTAAAGCCGAGGCGTTTCTTTGTTCTGTTCAGCTTCAAAGACGGGTTTTCTGGCATTTTTTTTTACAGAAAATAGAATCACTAATCAAAACCCTTGAGGAGTAATGCCTGTTAAACATCAAACTGCCTGTATAAGAATAATAATATGTAGTAATGGCGTCGCTTTGGCCATAAAAGGGATTTCTTGTTAATTGTGGTATGGTGAAGCATACATAACCAAAGCTGGCAAACATCGACTGCGGTCACACTTGGATATTTAACTTTTGTTTGCATTCAGAAACCTACTGTGTTTGAGGAGTGTGACCGACTGGGAGTTGCACCCTGCTGGCAGTTATAGTTAGAAGTTTTACTATTCATTGTTTCTGAACAATAGGAGTTTTGTTGGCTGCAGTCAAGGATATTTTTAACTACCGTCAGACCATAGTTACATGCCCAGGTGTGACCACGGCCAATGTGTTTCAGCGATAAGATTTTGATTACAGTTTTGAGAAACAAGAAGGGTGTAGCAAATTTCGGTTTGAAGCGTATTCCCATAATTTGTTTTGGTTTCAAGGTGTATCAAACCTTTCCTAATACTCAGAAAAAAATATTTTAGACCAATATGTCTCCGACATGCTTGTTGTAGTGTGCGAATCCTCCTAAATCTGCCAACATCGTCTGCGCCCGGCGGCAGTTCAACACTGCGTGCGGTAAGTAAAAAAAATCATCAGTCGTTGGCAAAGATGTCAAATACAATAACGAAAATGCCGGGTTACTTTGAATACTGTCTGCATAGAAAATGACCATTAATGTATAAGACTACCTAGCGTTGTTGCTCTAGCAACATCCGACGTTATCTTTCAGCTGCTCAATTCGCATGCAGAAAGACCGCTGGATTCACGCCAGTGGAAAAAGCTCGAACAAACGTGCTATTTGATCGACTGATCGTCAAACTAACTAAACATATCGATTCCATAGTTACCTTTTGTTATGTTTTAAAAGTTAATTCACGGTAAATTGAAGCTACCTTAAGCTTTGCAAATTCATTCGTGCTTCCAAACACTTTGCCGCTGATTAATACATGTGGTAACACTTGTCTTTTTTCTGCAGCGAAACAGTTTTAACTTTACACTTAATTGTAATTTGCAAAACCGGTTAACGAAGTTTACATAATTAAGAACACTCAAGCTTTCTATTTTCTTTTTAAGTCTTTTGGGGGAGTAGGACTCAAGCACTCAAAATATGATGCTTTTGAAACTTAGGATTAGTAATCGAAATTAAAGTTAAACATGACGAGAAAAAGCTTCGAATTTTTCCTTTGTTTCGTCGGTGGGCAGTCAAGCGCGTACGCAGGTCTGCCCTGACTATCAAAAATTGCACACCGTGCACCCACGTTCTGGGGAACACGCAGAGGTCAGCTCTCAAAGTGCAATGAGAGCCTCGCTCTGGGATGACTGCCTTGTTGATCACAGTCGCTCCAATGCTCTGTAAGTATGAGGACTATCGGCCAGGTCACCGCTTTTATACCTCGTTGATTCTCATTGGGTTGTGGGATCTAACTCGCTCAATTCTGGCTAATATCGGCTGCCGTCGGGTGGTCGACCAGGAAAGCGAACAGAGATGAGCATGCGCAGATGCATCATACCACAAAAACATCTTTGTCAGGATTAATTCAAAATGTTGTACCACTGCACAAAAACCAAAAATATTTCATTCTTCGGCGAATTGGTACTTCTAGCTTCAGCTACACTGTTATGTGAGAGTGTTTCGTGCCAGATTCTATCTTACGATGTACAGGTGTTTGCTTGTGTGGACTGTGGTGTGTCGTCTTGATTGGCCAATATTGTCACCTCAATCAAATGCGTGAACTGTGTGTATTTTAGGATAGTTGCCCGACCTTCATTGTATTTAGAGAACGACGACGTTGCTCAGGGCAACTTGACAAATCCATAAATTGACTTCAAATTCTCATATTTCTTGCTTAGAAAACCCAGGCAAAATTTTAACTCCCATAACTATAGCTACAAAATATATCTGCAGTCTGTAATAAATGCAGAGACAATTTCACTATAATTGTCCAAACGCGTAGTGATCGGGCACTGTTCTTTGCCAAATTTCGATAAAAGGCTTTGTTCATTCTTTTTATAGATTGACAAGACAGCCGCTAAATAAGACACTCGATTTCTTGGTAATTTTTTCAGAGTTGAAAAATATCTTTGCATCCATTGGTGTAGTTATGTTTGGAAATCTTAAAAATATCGTGGTCTTTTTAGGCCTTTTGAACAGATGTGGAAAGAAATAGAGGAAATGAGTCAATCTCGAGAATTGAAAATTAAGCTAAACTTGAATGGTTGTCGCAATTTATCTTAAGGTTTCAAACAGTGGACAGGTGCTTTTATGCGTGGGCCATCCGGGGTTTTGTTAGAACTTTGTCGGTGCGTCATTCAATAACAAAATAAAAACAAAATGAATGGTGATATTTTACATGTGTTTTTGCTTTCGTTCAACAAGACAAACTTTTATGATTATAAGAAACTGCGCAGAAGCTTTAACTCCCTGTTATTTTCAACCTTTAGTAAGTAGAGCAATGCAATTTAGGAGCTCAAAAACACAAAACACTGTGAGATCCTGTCCGACCGGAACTCATACTAGAGACTAAGTTCGTTAATTTACACTCATCAGTTATTCAATATAAATATATTTCCAACAACAAGACGAGTTTTAGTATACGAATTAAAGTTTACTATTTTTACTGTATCAGATTTTGGCAATACATGACTATAGCCAGATTATGATGTATTACAAGCGATTAATGGCAAGCAAAGCGGGAAAATAATTCTTTTGTGTTATAACAAAACACAAACAAGAAAAAGAACAAAATCCTTTTATTGCACCAAACGAAATCTACTCTGAGCAAAGTATATGAGTTTGCAAGTGAGATATAGTACCATTCCGTTTGTTCTCTCCCTATTAATTTATTTCGACAAGACAGAAGTTTTAGCACGCCCATTAGCAAAACACCGCGAAATTAATGTCTCGATAATTCAGCCCTGAAATGATTCCAAAATGCGTTTTGCTGTTGCTAATTCGATTAATTGCCCAGCTAAATCTTGACTAAAATCAAGAAAAATTATCTGATAACAGTAGCAAAACCTCACATATTTAAGAACACAACTACTTATTTATATCCATATGCAGCTTTTTTCTTTCCCTTTTGAAAACAGATCGACTATTTCAGGGCTGTCATAGTTGCAGAAAACCTTGTAATAAGCTAAAGTTCATGTTAGTGATAATATTAATGTGAAAGTATATGATCTTTTGGTGAAAAAGCGCGTGGGTTAGAAGTCATTTTTGAACTGAGAATAAACGACCACGAAGAGTAATATACCAGATGGTAAATGCAAAACAGAAAGTTTTCAGCTATTAAAACAAACATATGGTCGCAATAAAGGAACTTTACAAAATTTATTGTTTTCTCGAGATAATGCCGTTTACTCTATCTGCAAATTTTGCTTGTATAGCTAGAAGTTCACTTCGCTATAGACAACATCGACTGCACAGTTGTATTTGGAGGATCATTTGAAAGATGGCTATCTTAAGAAAATCGACTTGCGGTTCAGTATTTTACAGTTGCTAAGTCATTCCATATATCGTACAAGGAATTAAGTGTTGCTCTGTCAGTTCAATTTTCAGAAACAGAATATGTTAGTTAAGTCATTAGTTAAGGTTTACCACGTCAGCTGAAAAGAAAACAATCTAACATTTGCCAAAACGTCAGAAACCCTGTTGGTCACAAATAGTGACGATATTATTTTCGCGCAATAGTTCGCCAGCCTATCGCCGATACTGAAGATTACGCATACAGATCTCAGGTTCTCAACAGTAATTGTCAACTAGTAAAGTGGTGGATTGGATAACACGTGAAACACGTCGCTATTTAATGCTTTCATGTTTTTAGGGGAAACCAAACTTTTTGCAGACTACAAACTTTTTGAAAACTTAGCAGGTGCATGACATCACGAGATGAATAACTTAACTTTTGAGTGGCTCCAAACTTTTCAAGTGGTCGCTTAAAACGCAGACTGAAGACCTACTGAGTTGGCGAAAAATAACCCGCTTCAGCTGGCTACTGAATTTTTCTCCACCTTTTTTCACTGAGCACAAAGAAATTTCTGGTTGTCTTTGTTTAACAGCCCCAGTAGTTCAAGCATAATCGTTTGTAAGTGAGCAGTTTTGAGTTAAATGTGGCTTATACACTTTCACGTGTAAAGTGAATCGGTTCTTCAATGTTAGTCGCAAGCTGCTTGCGACTATTAGTTCGCACAGCACGAGGTTGCAGCAGTCCTTTGATGTCGGGGAAACGAAACTCATTTTCATCTTGGTAATGGATTGGCTGAAGTTAGCACTGAAAAGTTTTCAAAATTAACTTAGCGGCTGAAATATATATTTTTCGAATACTTGTAATTTATGATATTCCTATACGGCAGTTTTGTTACAGGGGTCTTTGGGGTTTCCAGTATTAACACAAATTAACCGAGAAAAGCAAATTCGTGCTGTAAAATAGTTTATTCTTGTTGGTTAAGCTATTTTTTGAACTGCACAAAATTTTTTGAATAATTTTATCTCCCTTAGCTTCCAGCTGCTTTGAACCGGCTGGCCGAAACGGTCTTGTCGCAATAACGTATTCAGTAGCCTGAATTCTTAATAAATTTATAGGATAAGTTGGACATCTTTTTAAACTCGTAATATAAAACACAAAATGCTGAAATAAAAAGTAGTGACTATAGTTTTAGTTACTACTGACAAGTTAACAGTTAATCCAACTTCTTGACTCATTAGTACCATTTTACTGGCGAATGTTCATCAGGTACACCAAGTCTAAATAAATATCTCCCGCAAAAGGTTGATATGAGAAAACGGAAACCAGAGAAAACGTCATCTTGAACTTGAAAGGCGAGTTGCTTCTTAGTATATCATGCAAGCCGCCCACTATTTTCGGTTTGGTTTTGGTAGTTTTCTGACATGAAAAATTAAAAATTAAATAAATAAAAACGATACCCTCTGAGTGCTACGTATTTTGCCATTTTCACTTTACCACATTTTACTAATTTGTTCTGTAAGATAGCTTTAGAAGTTTTACACTAAACCTGAATTATACTCGAATTAAACTTGACAGTATTCTTGGATTATTGCCTGTTTGCCTACGAATCGTTCTTCTTGCTTCACAACGGCGCAAAACGAACGTTATGCCTTCAAGAATCTAAGAGTTAAAATTTGCATCATTGCATTTTCCTTAAGTAAAAAACGTATAGTTCAGCAACAGTAATGACTATCCTATTCTTTCATCCAGTTCTGCCAGCAACATTTTGCAGCGAGTTTCCAAATGTTACACGTTTCTTCTTCATGTATGTATTGCTGACCTTATAATGAAAAAAAAATTGGCCACGTATTTTTTTTTACTCTCGAGAAGCTAACAAGAAAGGAGACAAGTATATTTTTTACAGTTTTGTTGGTGGGCAGTCAAGCGCGTACGCAGGTCTGCCCTTTCTAACAAAAATTATACACCGTGCCACCCGGTACAGGGAAACACGCAGAGGTCAGCTTTCAAAGTGCAATGAGAGCCTCGCTCTGGGAGAACTGCCTTGTGGATCACAGTTTCTCCAGTGCATTGTAAGTATGACTAAATAGGCCTCATCGACGCCTTTTATACGTCAGATTTGACGTGTATCATGTGGGACTTAAAAACTGCTGTAAAATCAGCCCTCATTAGGCCACTACGACTCGAGGTTGAATTATGGGAACTTGCACGCATGTGCACATTTTTCAACGGTTAATTGACGCACACTTCACTTTGAAGGCCAACCGTCAGCAAAGCCAACTGCCAGGTTTTTAGCTTTCCCTATTTGTTCTGCTATTAGCCGTAGGGTTTCATTCTTGCTTTGTTCACACCTGCAAATGCTAAATCTAAATTTGAAATGCCTAATAAATTGTTCATTGATTTTGCGACTTTTTTAAGTTTACGTGTAAAGTTTATAGTCTCAATCGACAGGTATAAGGTTTTTAACTAGTACTTCTTATATTTGTTTGAATATTCTATTTTTGTGCTGTTTTTAGCTAGTACTGTTACTTCAGTTTTCCAGTGTCAACCTCACAGTTCTCCATCATTTTATTTATCTTTCCTTCCATCTATCTATCCATCTGTCCATCACGTATGCTTTCACCCTTCCATCCATCCATATTTCCTTTGCCCCTTTCTTTCATCCAACCATGCATCCATCCATGTCTGTCTGTCTGTCTGTCTGTCTGTCTGTATGTATGTATGTATGTATGTATGTATGTAAGTATGTACATACCAAAAATTTAGGGGTTTAGTATTAAAAACTGTTGCACTGGTGATGTTTTTGAAGACAAAATAAACCCCGATATTTTTAAAGAGAATGTATGAGAATATGCATGGGAACGAGGCTGGGAGGGCATCAATGCCCACCCAATGCAAAGTTCCCATACATTCTGTGTTACATTTTCTGTTTTTGAAAACTTTACCAGCGCCACGTTTTGCAGTATTAAACCACCAAATTTACGGTACTTACTAATTATGACCTGCTCTTTTCATTTCTGGCATTTACAGAGTGCTAACGTCATGTTTTCAAAAGCGTGATAAAGGTCTATACCAGAGACACAAAGTCTTTTCACAGCACTCTTAACTTACAGATGTGGGTCTCTTTAAACCTAAACCACAACACAATAAATATGGGACCTTTGGCTGTGATGTTTGTCAAAACTTAGTTTTGTGGTAAGAAAAATGATGAGGAGCGTAAATACATAAAAGCTTCAGTATTTTGCTTCAAACACTCTAATAGCGATCTGAACTGTACACATTGAAGGATTAACCTGTGAACCGCGTACCTGAAAGATTTCTCAAAACATATGAATCTGACTCAAATCATTAGCTCTCCAACAATAATTATTGACACAATGTAATTCTGGAATTTACAACAAGAAAGCTATAACGTGTCAACGCCACAGGAATCTTTCTACATTTCGCATCCCTTCCTCCTATTTATTTATTTGTTTCTTTCTTATACACTGCAACAAAATGTATTGCAGTGCTTTCCCTGAAATTTCCTGGCTGCATGCGGTAGGCAACTTAACAGATACCGTACCTGATTCTTTTGGTACTGAAAGTACTGGTCCAGTTGATGATTTGAAGTTATATGTACTAATAGTCCCTAATAGTGTGTAAATAAAGCGCTAGATATTGTGAAAAACTGGCATCACATAGAGCTTCATGAGCAAGCTCTCCTTTCCTCAACTGGCAGCCAATTTAAACAGCCAGATCGTCTTGCCCAGCAAATTTATTCAGTTTGAACGTACCCCGTACTAAGCTTTCAACAGCATATTTCCTAGGGTGGAAAGGTGCTAAGTTCGTTCAACAACCAATGTCCTAAAGCAATTTTGATAGTGACAGTAATTAACTTTATTAAGCACATAATTCAAAACTTTACAGTTGTTTATAGTTTAAAAGTTGTGCGTAGCTCTAATTTGACTGATAGCTTCTAATTGAATATAGTACTTTTAAAAGCTTCCAAAGTATAAGAAATAAAAAAATCTGGTAAAGTGTGAAGAGTAAAAAAAGTGCACAAGTCTTACAAATCTGAAAAATAAATAAGTGGCTGTTGTCCAATAATTTTCTCATAATTTCTTTATTGAAGAAGGTTTTGTAGAGGCGAAGTTCTCATCATGATCATCATCTGGGATGTTAACAGTGATTTGACATGTTCACTCCACGTGAGGTTCTGTTTCAAGTGAGTTCATAATAGCGCTGCGCAGTCATACTAAAAATAGTTTTGCATAATTAGACCCCCCGGAGAGATTCGGACAAACATACCGAT
>JAOBYE010413866.1:0-11419 GCA_025403585.1 Parazoanthus swiftii
CCGGCCTGGTCGAGGGTTGAACTTTGGGCGACCTTCTTTCGCCACACCGTCCGTGGACAGGGACGTGAAGCCGTTGGCCTAGTCTCCCATGTTCTATCGGGGGACTTAAAAGAACCCACACACTTACCGATAGGAGAACCGGTGTTGTGGTTGGCTAATAATCCTCACAGAGAGGGGTAGCTGTAAAAGGAAAATAAATAAGTGTGTGCATTTTTTCTGAGGATACATTAACTTTGTTATTTCTCGAAAAAATAATGAACTTCAAATTTAGGTTTCTCGGTTCAAACTTCGAACTTAATGGTGAAACTTGGCGTGATAACATTTCTTGATATGTTCTTTTTTACTTTTTGATTATTTCTTGTATTCGTACTGCCAGCAAATAGTGGCATTTAGTACAATGAAATTTGAACATACTTGTCTTATTGAAAAAATCGCCCTGCTTCAGGTTGCAAGATGGCGTTCCTCAAACGATAGCAGCTCTGCGAGAAGCTGGTATGAAGGTAAAACAGAGATCGTTATATATAGGGCCATGTTACTAGTTTCGTTTCGTTTCGTTTATGAAATCTGTCAGATATATTTTGCAGGAAAGGTAAGTAATCGAAATAAATTGGATGTATCTTGGAAGGGAACAGAACTTTCGTCTGCATATTGAGACCAAACGCTGCGTTTAAAAAAAGCTAAGATGATCTTAATGTAAAATGGAAAAAAGTAAAAAAAACGTCAGAGTAAAAGATTAATGACTGTGTAAATTACAAGCAAAGGAAATATCTGTTGTTATTTAGTTATTCTGGCATTATATTTTGAATGATAATTATACACATGTTTACAAGTATTTACGTATTGCTGTAGCAAAGAGCTTCACTTTTACTCGTAGTATAATTATTTATCTGAGCTACTGGGTTGGAAAATTAACGGGGTTTCGTGCCAAATTCTTTTTAATCGTACGAACCTACGAAAATTTCCAAACTCCGTTCAAAAAGTAAAACCAGTATGAACTTGAGGCATACAATTTCTAACTTCTAGAGAAAATAATAAGCTGTTTGTTTGTGAGAATAAAATAATTGATTACACAAAACAAAGTCTGAAATCAAGAGCAAAATTCTCTCAACATATTATTAAAAAAGATATACATGTACAAAGCCAGGTAAGGAGAACTTGTCAACTTTTTTCCCAATCTGATGTTCAACAGGTGTGGATCCTGACTGGCGACAAACAAGAGACTGCCGTCAACATCAGCCACTCCTGCAAACATTTTTTGGTACGCTATTTCACCAACTTTTTTATTTTTTTACTCCGCTTTGCCCGAGTACAACATAAGACATCAGCAAAGAACAAAACAAACAATACGACTTAGTCTGATGGCGGTAAATCATTTCTTGATGTTAGTTGTGCCACGAATTGAAGTACTGCGAGGACTAAAAGACTAAATACATCGACGTCAATAGTGACCAAGGCGAAACCCACATGCGCTTCAACCCAAACGGACCATTATACATTGACGTCAAAACGACAAAAACGGATCCCACATGTGCAACAAACAAAACGGACCATATGAACAAAACGTACCACTTCACGAACAGTGAACTGAAGTTTTCGAAACCTGAGGACACAAACCAACATCAAGACAAAATACAAACGGAAAGAGAAGAACTTACAACAGTCAGTATGAGAACAACCGTTTTTGCCCAGATACAAAATCTAGCAAGAAACACCTCAACGGCTTTCGCAAGTTACAGTGGGTCCACAGAACGAACGCATAATACGCGCCACTGGCCACAAATAGGGCAATGAGGCAGAAATACAACAAATGTATGAGAACTTGGAATTTGACCTCTACTTGAGGTTTATTGTTTATGACCACTGGGCGTATTGTTCATTCGGTCTAATAGACTGAATGGATAATACGCTCCACATAAGGCATATATAATCCATTGAAATATAGATTTGTGTTGGTTACGTGGCATAATGTTGTTGGATAATGTTTGTCCTTTTCTTGTTCTAGGACGATATGGATATCATGTTTGTATCGCAGAAAAAGTCAGAAATGGAATGTCTAGATGAACTAGAAAAATGCAAGCGAAGGTAAGGTTTTAATGTTTCTTTTTTGTTGTCGATTTATCACCTTGACCTGCTTTTGCCACTTTAACAAACGATTTAGTTAATTTTAAACACTTTTTAAAAAAATTTGTATGCAGGTAAAACCATCCAGTTCGCTGGCAACCACATCTATCTGTATCTCTCACTTGTATCTCTCATTTATAACTAAAGCTACGGTAATTTGAGTAACAAGGACGGGCAACTTGTTTTGCAACATTGCTTGAAAAGGAGTTGAACAGCGATGCTGCGCGCGTTTCATCCCAAGCACAAAACCTGTCTCGCAACAAAAAAAGTGTGTTGCAAGTTGCAAACGTGTGTTGCAGAAAGTAGAAGGCCATTCTACTTTTTGCAACAATATCTCCAAATACTGCACGTTTTACCGCTTCAAAGCAAACTTGTTTTGCAACAAGTTTACTTTCCGGCGCGCCTGATTGGCTGAGAGCGTCGATCACGTCAAAGGTGCCCAATGAAGATCATTCAAGATGCAAACTTGATGTCGCTTCTGTTCAACTCGTTTTGCAGCAAGTTTACGAGAAGAGTTGTATATTTACCGTATCTTGAGACTGAACTGATGCTAAATCCAACAAAAACTTCTAGCAACTTTGTAAGATATAGTTTCATCACTATGGCCTCACTCCCCGGCCCCGGTGGCTGGTTTGTTTGACATAACTGAATTTTGTTTACCTAAACAGAATAGTGTCTAAAGAGGAGCGTAAGGATTACAGATCAAATGGAGTGGTTATCGATGGTGCGAGTCTTGCCCACGTTTTCAAGGGACACCAAGGTTAGTCAACATTCTACATTTTCACAAGGTGACGGTTGCATTTCCAAAGGAGGAAAGGCTCGAAACGATATACCTTCGAGCATCTTCGGTGCTTTAATGTTTTTCTAACCTGGTTACGCTCCAGTCCAAATTAAGGGCGATCAATTCCGTTATGACTTTTTCTCTCTTTTGAGCTTTACTAGGACAATAAAAATACAACAACTAGGTTGTGTCTCTTTATATCTTCCTTTCTCTTTGTTAATAGTGTTTGTCTAATGTTGAACTAAGCAACAGGCGTGAACCCTTTGTCCTTAGAGTTGCTGATGGAAGTATGCCGACATTGTGTAGCTGTGTTGTGTTGCAGGATGTCGCCATTGCAGAAAGCTCAGGTAACATGTTGAGCTTCGTTTTACTTAGCTTTTATACAAACTACTAAAGTAACAAATTGCGTTGCTTCAGCAAGAATTTTTGCCTTTTTTTCAGTTGAATACTTCAGCTGTGGACGGTTAAAGTAATTTAAATTTGATCAGTTTTAGTCTTTAAAAGTCTCTAAAAAGTCTTAAATTCGTTTGTCTAACACCTTCATGAACCCTGATTAAGAAATGAGTTGTTTCCCTGTATGGACGTCACATTCAAAATTACAAGGATTTTTATAAGGTTGTTCAACCGTAACAATGACCCTTAACGGCGAAGAAGCTGATAAATGGTAAAGTTGTAATGCGTGCTTAAAGAAGAAGGAGATTCGATTTGAAAAGTAACCAATGTTTTACTTGACTTCCAAGCGATAGCCTTGGTTAGTGGTATTTTAAAAAACAGATTGCACTTCTAGTAAAATACTTTGACTCAGAAAAGTTGTTCACGCTAGCAATGGAGGGACTGTACTTGGTGATTGTTAACTGAGTCAGTACAATATTCAAGTTACAAGTTGTGCATTTGGTGAAAAACGAACTCAGAGAAGTCGGTTACCCAGACCATAGGTGAATGAACATGTTTGATTACAGGCCATTGAACTACTACATAATTTGTCTGTGCTCAATTTATTGTAATTCTGATAAAATACTTGCTCAGAAAAGCAGGCCATCCAGCCCATAGGCAAGGGGGCTAAGCTTGGTTTGTTGTTACTGAGTTAGTGCACTATTCATACCATACAGATTGTACATCTAGTGAAAAAATTTCTTAGAGCTTTCGGTCACCCAGATCATAGGGTATTAAGCTTGGTCTATTGGAACTGAGTTAGTGCATTGTTCATGCTATGCAGATTGTACATCTAGTGAAAGAATCTTTTAGTGTCCGGTCACCAACATAGGATATTAAGGTTGGTTGATTGTGACCGAGCCAGTGTTCTATTCATACTCTGCAGATTGTACATCTAGTGAAAAACTCTGGCACAGAAAAGCCGGTCACTCTGGCCATAGGCGACGGAGCTAACGACTGCGGCATGATCCAAGAGGCGCATGTGGGTATTGGGGTGATGGGCAAGGAGGGCCGACAGGCGGTAATGACAAGTGATTATGCCATCTCAAGGTTCAGATTTCTACTCCGCGCCCTCTTGGTGCACGGTCACTGGTACTATGTGCGGTCAGCGGTGCTCGTTAACTACTTCTTCTATAAGGTACGTTTACCGTTCGCTCTCTCGGACTAGCGCACTGTGGCTTATTTAGTTTTGGAGTCAAAAACGGAATCTCCTTTAATACGATACGTTTGTTCAAAATGGTTCAAAATGATGACTTGTTTAAATTATCATTTCCTAATTTAAAGGCCCGTTCAAGCGGATTCAAATTGCCAACATTGTTGGTTCAACAGTGGAGAGAAGATTGAACTATCAAACCTCATCCAAGGTCGTCCAACAATTTTGGTCACATGTTGGTCCAATAATGCTGGATAGTGCTGGTCCAACAATGTTGAGCGATGTTGGAGAAAGGATTGGACCAATCAAACTCCATCCAGCGTCATCCAACATCATCAAAAATATGTTCCAACGAATCCAACATGGATTTTTTCTGGCAGTGTTAGATGATGTTGGGCGAAAATGTTGAAATCGTTTAAATGGGCCGTAGTTGGTTAATGAAGCAGCCATGTGGCACTGAGAACACAGTCATGTGCATTAAAAAAGGTTTGTTTTTGATAAAAGTAGAAAGATACCTCTCGTTCGAATCACCTCTAACGATGTGTCTCTATCTTGCAGAATGTATGTTTTATCACGCCTCAGTTTTTCTACGCATTTTTCAATGCATTTTCAGGACAGGTAATTAAGTTAGCCCAAGGGCAAACGTCGAACTTCAGTCAAACTTTATTCAGTCAAATTTAATCGAAGGCGTTAAACTCTAACTCCAAATATTCATCGAAAATGAATTTTCCAAAACTTTTAAGAGTTGATTTGGCTAACATGAAAAACTATTCACACGTAACAACTTAATTTTCAACAAACATTTGCATGCAGTCCAGTTTAGAACCTTCAGTTGAAACTCGACGTTTGTCCTGGGCTTTTCATGTTCAAAGCATTCACTTCTGTTGGAACTAATTGTTGTTTTATTTAGTGTAGTTTAACATTCGATACAGAATTAGATTTTAATCTAGTTTTAAGTATTGTTAGGTAAGATTTCAAAACAAGCGGGATTAATAAGAACAACAATAATGTTTACGATAATATTGATATTTGTATACTTGTATAGCGCCATTCCCGAAAGGTTCGATGGCGTTTTAAAATATGAGAACTTACAATCACAAAAAAACGGAAGATAAGCAAAAACTCAATGAAAAAGTACACTAAAATAAATTAGTTAAAAAAAGAACGACGAAAGGGCTAGGTTTTTATTGTTTCTTAATTGAGTCAATGGAGACGGCGTTTTGTACATGTTTTCGCAGGGTATTCTAGAGATCAAGGTCAGAGACTGATAATGCGCTTTATTTCCACAAGTTTTAAAACAGTAGGCAGGCTTTACGAGGTTTCTATCGCTGGATTGAGAGCTCTGGAGAGCTTGTAGACAAAAGGAAATTGTTATTAACTTACTACTTGCTCTCTTTTCTATTTCAGCCGCTGTATCACGGCTTTTTCCTGACCACATACAACATCTGTTTCACGTCCCTGCCTATCCTTGCCTATGGAATATTTGAACAACACATTCCCGATTCTGTGCTTTATACGAGGCCACATCTGTTCAAGTGAGTGTAGCATCTCTTCTAACTACTTTACAACTCGTGGAAATGAGTCCACCCTTCTTTCCCTTCTTTCTACCTTGCTTTCTTGCTTGCTTGCTTGCTTCCTTTCCATTTTCCTTCCTTCTTTCCTTCCCTTTCTTTCCCACTTTTCGCCCTTCGTTTCTATCTTTCCTACCTTCGTTACTATAGTTCGTTCGTTCATTTATATCTTTATCCAATCCTTCGTCCATTCACTACCTTCGTCCTTCCTTCCGTTCTTCTTTCCTTCATTCTGCATGTCTTTCTATGTCATCCTTTCTTTTGTGATCCAGTTGTATCCCACAGTACCCATTCTCCGTGGCGGATCCAGGAGTGGTTCATATAGTTAAATCGTTCTTCTGCCTTCCCGTTGTCCATTAATTCCGCGGATGTTGTCATTCCATCGTTCTACAATGTTAACACGCCTCCTGGGGTTCTTGAAAGTACTGGGTTTTGTTTTGTTCCTGAAAACTCTTGAAACAGTTCCGTACTTTAAGCTGACACCTGGGTATAATCAGTTTTCACAATTTATGTCTTGAAGATTTAATAGAATTATAAGTTTGCTGTTGCCTCCAGCTGTTAAATTTGTATCAGGTGTGGTTTCAAGACACTCCTGAAATGGTCCAGATAAGCCCAAGAAAAACGCTCGTAAAGTCAAGGGTTTCAAAAAATGTGAATATTTGGGAATGCTAACTTCATCTCTTCATCAGTTTGTTGTTTCACCCAACCTAATACCTACCATGAAAATAGTCCTGCCACTTTTTAAAATGCTAAGAATGACTAAAAATATTGCCTTGGACATTTTTCATACTAACTTAACCACTCTGTTTCTCAAACATTTAGAGATATTTCTGGAAATGCCAGGTTATCTTGGAAAGAATTTTATATTTGGATTCTATTCGGTAAGTATATATCTGGTTATTCATTTTCGGTCATAGTAAAAAAATAAATCACATTTACTATATCAGTTTTTCACATACCATAATGTCGGGCTTGTAAGACCGATGCGGTACGGATAACGCTAACCAATTTTAAAAGATTAATTGTTGTTTTTTCCTCTGTGTCTCCAGGTTACTGGCACGCTTTAGTGTTTTTCTTCGGAGCTTATTTACTATTCCAAGGCGACCCAGCCATTGGAGCTGACATGGTGGTGAGTACCCATAATATTTGGAAGCACGTGTTCAAAAGATGGCCATCTACATCATTTCTCCAAACCTTTCACACCACGACAATCTCGAGTTCCTAAATCCCCACACCTTGTTTTCTAGACGCTTCATCTTTTGTGGCAGTCTCTTGTAAAGTTGTAATACGAATTCACTCTCCGCTCCGTCCCAGTCGCTATCCAAAGCACAGTCCCAGGTGGAAGCGCATTTTTCACTTCAACCCATGCACACAGACCGTTTAAATAAAATTTCCAAACGAGCAATTGTTAGTCAGCTCTAATTCGAAATGTTTACTTATACATCATCATCATCATACAATAATAATAATAATAATAGTAATAATAATAACAATAATAATAATAATAGTATGAATAGTAATAACAAAATAATCGTTGTTCAACAAGGAATTAAAAAAACTGGCCACTTGCTGGCATAGAAGCAGCGTGCCAACACATATATACTGTTAGTGTTTTTGTTCGAATTTTTGTAGTCTTCTGAGTTGTAATTTTTGTGTTATGACCTACACATGCCAGTCACATCGCTGCGATCTCAGTTTTATTGTTAAAGAATCTATCTTTTTAACTGGTTTAGTTGATAGTAAGACATTTTACCTTCTGATATTTTTACCAGTAACACCTTTGTTTAGTTTACAGTTTTTTCGCGTAACTGATTTTACAAGTCTTTGTTCTTTCTTCTTTCTTCACAAGCAATTTGGAAACTGGTCGTTTGGTACGTTCGTGTTTACTCTGGTTGTTATCGTGGCAAACCTCAAGGTGAATATACTCAATAAAGTATTACACGAAGGGGGTGGGGGTGTTTCGCTTTGAGGATCACCCCCTCATCCTTCTTCATATATTATTTAAGAAATGGTCCATGCTTAGCGTGCGTCTATCGAGTTATGGATGCACGCGGGAAGTTGGGAGAGCACGAGAGAAGCGTTTGAATGGCACGAGGCGAGGTCGAGTGCTTCTCTAGCTTCTCGAGTGCTCTCCCAACTTCCTAAGTAAGTTGAAAGTATGAAATACAGTGGTGGCGACTATAACAATCCTTGTACAATCATGACTATTAAAAACTGTACGATTGCAGGTAAATTTATGGGTATGGTAACTGATCGATGTTTGGAGGAAAGGAGAACCAATTAGTATAATTTGTGCTAGTTGGCATTAGTCTTGTTGTGTGCATGATTCCAGCAAATTATTTCTCAATTCCCCTTTGAATTTGTCTTTTCCTAATTTGGTTTGTTGGTCTGTTGAGCACCTGTAATCGTATGTAGATTTTTCCGTATTATTTGATTCCTGTTTACTCTCTGTTTTCTTTCTTTACTAATGTTTTCATATCAATATAGGTTCCTGGGCAAAACCTCCCCTCCTACCCCTCCCTTAGGTTGGGGTTAGACCCACCTACCCCTCCCTTAGGTTAAGGTTAGACCCACCTACACCTCCCTTGGTTAGGGTTAGAACCAAGGTTGGGGTTAGGTTTAGGTTTAGGGGGTGTGGGTGGGTCGTTGAATTGACCTCTTGTTCTGTTGCAATGAATGACTCTTTCGTTTCAGTTGGCCCTGGAGACAAACTACTGGACTGGTCTCAGCCACTTCTTCACTTGGGGCTCCATAGTTGCCTTCTTCGTATTCGCTATAGTGTTTAACAGCGCCCTTTGGTAAGCATAACTAAACTAAACTAAACTACACTAAACTTTATTTTATTTTACGGCGTTACGCTGGGAGTGATTGACCATTCTCCCGAACTAGTGGCTTACTTTTTATTGCTCGACGGTAAGATAATGGCGTGAAAGTCGATTTTGTTAGCATTTTACTGTCTAGAATATTTAGCGGATTGGTATTGTGGTTTTTGTACGTTCGTCATGTAATTGGTTCTGGATATGGGTTTCTTCAATTAGTTACATAGTGTTTTTAATCATGTTTTTCTATGTACGTATTTATATATCTAAATGTATGTATGTTTACTTTTTTATACTTTTAACACGCTTCTTCTAATGGAAACTGTTCCATAACAGATCCTTCGTAAACACTTTTAGAGCTAAGTTCCCTCACTTCTCATGACCTTAATTCACAAGTTTCATGACCCTAAAGAACGATGTCCCGAAAATCAATGTATCATGACACTTCCTGCCATGATTTGATGATGTAAATTTACTTCGTTTACACACAGATCTGATTTTCTTTAATTTTCCATGACCAGTTGTGGCTTTTTAGGCCTTGATTTTGAAATATTGATTTTTCATTTATTTCTAGATTTTCGGTGACCCGTATGAACCCTACTGAAACCCTGTTTCCTCTTTGTTTACTATGGAGTCTTTTCATCTGACTTATTCGTGCGAACTGATCCTGAGTCATTATTACTCGGGCCGGAGGCGCCGAGTTGAGGTTTTGGCTCCGTTTTTTTTTATTTTTAACTTTTATTTGTGTCGCGATTGTCCTGCGCATGCGCTAGTTTCCAGGGTGGCGCAGTGGTTAGTGGCGACCTGATCGAACTTGGATTTCAACACGGCACGGGTTCGAATCCCGGTGGATGCGTCTTAATTTTTTTTCCCTCGCTGATTTTTTTTTTCTCTTTTCTCTTTCTTTTTTTCCAAAACGGAGCAAATCTTATTAGCACAAATCACAAGCGTTATGGCATAAAATCATGATATAAATAACAAACAATCTAGTTAATAATTGCAGGCCTTTTCAGTCATGCACGAGTGTTATTATTGGATTCCCGTTTTAATTTAAGCAAGGCTCGTTCATATTCCCTTTCCAACGGCGATAAACAAGATAGGTTGAAGTGTTTATTTGAAATTTACCAAGTATACGCAGGCCGGCTCGAGTCAGGCTACGGCGTAGCATCTTGTTATTTACTGTTATCATTGATTATAACAGTCATAGTCAGTATCTTTGCCTTCAGTTGTCAATGTCTTTGTCATCAATTGTCATTGTCGTTAGAATTATTATTTAACGAGTGTCTTGGCCGTTTAACAGGGAGTCATTCCAGATGACGTTTTCAAAGGAAATGATCCTTGATCATTACTGGATCTTTTTCGAACTGCTTTCCCAAGGAACAATTTGGCTGGCCATCTTCGGTCTGGTTGCGCTGGCTCTGCTACCAGATGTGATTTACATGTTAGTTAAACGCCATTTCTTTCCCTCGGAGACGCAGAAGGCACAGGTATGCATTGAACTTTGGTAACCTATACTATTTATGATTTTACTTGATTTTTTAAGTGTCGAATTCAATTCTTTTTTTATTTTTGAGCCAGTGTTTACTGTTAAGTATGTTCATAATACTATTCAATTTATTGGTTGATCACGATTTTCCAAAGGGGCAGTATGATGGTAAGATTGCGCAATCTTGCTATGGCTCGGCAGCACACTTTAAGTGGTAACTACTACAGATGTTTCAAGCATAATTTTGTCTTTGACGCTGAAAATACAGTACATGCTGCTTTGTTTCGAGGACGATGAAAGTTAAAGGTAGTTAAGAATGCTGACATGAATTTCCTGTTGGCCCTTACGATAAATTACCTCGGTGTAAGTTGACGTAATACTTTGCTGGGGTTTCGTTAATTCTATTGTTTGAGGTTGCATATACCAGAGTAGGCGCTTGCAGTGAAATGGTCTTTTTATTTTTTGATTTGCAAGAAGGAAATTACTGTCCCTTGTGGACAAAGGAACTGGTAACCGGTCTTATTTCCCGCCTTCTAATGACAACATTGACTTTATCACTGAATCTGTACACTTCAGATTCTGCATTCTCTATCTCTATCTTATTGACGGAGCCAGTGGTGATATTTAAGAGCATCTCTTGTGTTTGTTGTTCATGTTCTTAATTTAGACGTGTGTTATTTATCGGTTGCGTTTATTGCAGTTTATGTAATACGGCAGTTACTTGTTATTGTGTTCCCCATTACAGTCATTATTATTATTAATATAATTATTTTTGTTATTAAAATTCATTATCATTATTGTTACTTTTATTGTTATTATTTAGGTATTTACAACTGAAGTATAAGAATAGTTATTTCTTAATCTTTACGTGCCAGCGACTAATTAAAGATTAAATTTGAAATCATACGTTAGTTTAATAGGTACTTACAACTGAAGTATAAGAACAGTTATTTCTTAATCTTTACGTGCCAGCGACTAGTTAAAGATTAAATTTGAAATCATACGTTAGTTTAATAGGTACTTACAACTGAAGTATAAGAACAGTTATTTCTTAAT
>JAOBYE010413977.1:0-14119 GCA_025403585.1 Parazoanthus swiftii
GAGGTCTTGTGACTCGGGGAGGGGGTGAAAGTGCCCGCGACCTATAAGCAATTAGTGTTTGCGCTATCCGTACCATTTTTGGTGTGCGACCATTTGTGTTAATGCGAATACAACAATATAGTCAATTATGACGTCACATGACTTCAAAAATCAGGCGGCGGCCATCTTGGTCTTATTTGACTCAAAATTAGTGGAAAACTGTATGAGTAAACTTCAATTGGCAAAAAATTGACCGATAGCAAATTTGAGGAAAAGTCACAAACATTTCGGAGTTACGACTCGATCGTTAGAAAGATCTGAATTTGGCGCAGCCTCCCCCGAAAACCTCCCACCACCTCCGGTTTGATTAGGGATAAAACACAATGTTAAAGGCCACCGCACTGTTTGCCAAGTCTTGTTGCTTTCCGGTGGTTTGTTGTTTGAGAGCCGCTGCGTAAAATGTCCAGAAAAGACAGCAAGATTATATTAACGTTTGGCTATCATTAACCGCTGTGGGAATATCCTTGGATCTCAAAGGAACGCAGGAAGTCATAGCACCGAACACGGAAAAACACACACAAAAGCTTTTATACTATACTACTAGTTATTATTGTTACTATTACTTTATGTACGCGAGCCAAAAACACTTGTGTGTCACTAACTGGGAAATGCACCACCATTAAACTTTGAAAATTAGAGATATAATATATTGTCACAGTAGAAATGCAAAAAATATAAATGCCATAGCCATAGGTAGGTTTGATGTAAGAAACACTAACTGTAAACTGGCCAATTATGACCAAACATTTCTACTTTTGCTGGATTGCCAAAGGTTTTTGTAACTATTATGATCTGCTTACGTTATTTACATGTAATATTGATTTATGTATATTTTACATAAATACTTTATTCTTTTTTTTAAGTCTTAAATGTTAACTCGTTACACTCCCATTATACTTCTAGTAATTGGCTATAATACAACTTCATTTTTGCAATGTAAAAATAATGCCGTGTTCTGTGCCCAGCCGGTGAAGGAAAGTTAATCTTATAATGAGATATGATTAGCACAGGTTTTCGTAAACAACTTTATCGTTTACTGCTGTGTGCTTATTACAAATCCCTTTCCTGGTCAGAGCAATCTCTGAACAGGGCGAATGTTGGTAATCATGTAGCCAAGTAAGCTGTCAGTAAGTCCCTGTCAATTCTATCATCTCCTAAACTTAAGAACTTGGTAAATTAAATGTTGGTAAAAGGTTAAGCCCCCGAACAATTCGTCACGCTAGCCATGGCAACGGCTGTTTAACAGCATGTCCGCCATCTTGGCCGCCTTCTTGGATTTTTCGAAATTTTATGTCGGGGAAAATTGCAAAACAGTTGCTTGAACTTAGTAGAAAACATGTATTTGCAACCTGAAATAGGAGTATAATGAAGAATATTATTGAAAATAAGAAATTAGAACATATTTTGTCATAAAACACCGTTTTCTGAATCAAACTCAATTTGCATAATTTTTTTTTGCGTAAAGTTTAAGTGATGGCGTCATCTAAATAATGGGAAAACATGTGTTCATAATTGGACTGCAGGTAGTGCAAATTTGATTTTGATTGCTTCAAAGCTAGGGAGGGGTCCATTTGAAACCCCATTGACGTTCAAGGGTTAACCCTCTCTATCGTAAAGTTTTTTTACCCCCCCCCCCCTTCCTTCTCTCAGAAGGAAGCAAGTTTTATTTAACCTTCCCCCCTCCTTAAGTCCAGCCAATTAATCATTGTATTGCCTGTAGGCTGTGCTTTTGGTGGTATTTAGTTAGTGTTTTGTTCAATGCATGTACTTGCAAAGTTCGTTTGAATTTGGCGGTCACTTTAGAGACGTCACGTTATTTGCTCAACGCGTGCCTGCAACTGCAACACAAATTGAACAAGACTAATTATATCAACCAACGTTTTGCGGACTTGTTATCCTGTAAGTTCAGCGAGTATTTGGCCAATTAACCAACATCACAACTGCACGTCAACGCTTTTTTTAATCAGTTAGTTGCTGAAGGGGGAAGAGGTTTAAGGAACGAATTCGAAAGGGGAATAGAGCTAGGACAACATTTGGCTTAATTTAGTGACGGGAACCCTTGTCTCGAACTATAACAAGGGAGTATGTATCAAGGACTCTGTCAACTTATCTAAGAAACGAACGTGACAGATTTGATTAGCAACTGCTTTTAGTCTAAATTTGGTTGGTTATAGGAAAAACAGAAAGATAAGAATGCATGCTATAGCTAGATTTAGGTGAGAAAACATGGCTTATTTATTCCCGCTACCAGTGTTAGTAGTTTTTGGAATATGTATTTATCCAATTCGTTTTTCCGCTGTAGCAAGCTGGTACAACCTTGCTAACAATTGTTACAACTTGACAACATGTTAAAAATTTATTATGTCACACTGGAATTCTATAGACACAAACATTACGTGAATGTTTTATACTGATGAACAGGTTTCTCCTCTTTTGACATTGTCCGAGTCATCTGTTTGTTTCAACTTTGCGTGCCTACAAGTTACGTAGTAACATCAAATTATCAATAAATCAAAATTATCAGACGCGTTTGCAATTAAAACATTCATGAGAAACAACAGCGTAATGAGTTATTCTATTACTGCAAACAGTTAAAATTAAATCCCTTAGAAAACATGAGCGTTAATTTGCTTTTGAAAGTGCGGTTTTGTGACTGGACCCTCCAAAATTCCGCTTTTAACTAAAACTCCTCGACATACAGCCCAGCACTGCACGCAATTTGGCGTGCACAACGGGTAGAAATGCACCGTGGATCAGAAGCTAAAAAAGCACGCCTTATTACAGATTGAAGTAGAACCCACGATTCTTCTTCCGAAACTATGCACTAAACAATTTTAATGGCGCCATACTAATTGCACCAATTAGTTTCGCCAGCAGTATTTCGTGCAGTTTTGTGTTGGGGCGTTAAGCCTTATTTAAGAAATTGAAATTTATTTGTACAGAAGACAAATCTTTTCCAAACAGTATCTATTAAAACAGCAACTGATTATCAGCGGAATTCCTGTGGATTGTCCTCCACGTCTTGCACATGGGTCTTAATCATAAAATACCTTGGCTTATTTGAGCTCATACGGCGCATGGTTAGCGATTGTGGTTGTTAATACGGTAGTGTGTGGGTGTGGTGCTGGTAGGATTGTTGGTGGTGGTGTTAGTGGTGGTGGTGGTAGTGGTGGTAGTGGCGTTGGTGATGCTGGAGGTGGTGCTGGTGCTGGTGGTAGTGGTGGTGTTGTTGTTGTTGTTGTTGTTGTGGCTGTGGTGGTGGTAGAGGTGCTGGTGTTGGTATTAGTGGTGATGGCGGTGGTGGTAGTGATGGTGCATGGTGTTGGTGTTGTTGTGGCTGTGGCTGTGGCTGTGGCTGTGGTGGTGGTAGAAGTAGAGGTGGTGATGGTGATACTGGTGGTGTTGGTGTTGGTGGTGGTAGTGGTGTTGATGGTTGTAGTGGAGTTGGCGATGCTGGTGGTGATGGTGTTGTTATTGTTGTTGTTGTTAGTGGTGGTAGATATGGTGGTGTTGGTGTTGGTGTTGTTGTTAGTAGTTGTACATGTAGTGGAGGTGGTGGTGGTGGTGATGGTGTTGTTGGCTGTGGTTGTAGTATATGGTGGTGTTGTTGCTGTGGCTGTGGTAGTGGTAGAAGTGGTGATGGTGCATGAGGTTATGGTGATGCTGGTGGTGTTGTTGTTGGTGATGGTAGAGCTGGGGTACTGGTGTGAATGGTTGTAGTGGAGGAGGTGGTGCTGGTGGTATTGGTGTTGGTGTTGTTGTTGTTGTTAGTGGTGGTAGAGGGGTGGAGGTGATGTAAAAAATATTCAAAATATTTTGCTAATATCAGTTTCTTCTCAGACAACATAATTGCAAACCAAGATTAGTTGTCACTTTTAAAGTCTTATAAGTCATAAAAATGTTTTTGTGACATTTAGGAAAAATTCTGAGTCAGTTTGTCAAATATAATAAAACATCGTAACAGAAAAATGAATAATTGTATCGACGCAAACGTTTCCACGAATACTTTAGATGTGATTTCGCAATCCGAGACTAGCTACAAACGTGGGACACCGTATTAAAAAGACAAATAACAGAAAGCTAGAAAATGACTTGCATGCCGGTCTTAATGATAACTAAAACGATATGCTGTATTATAATACAAAACTTGAAGGGTACATAGGAGCTCAAATTGCAAATGTGAATCTTAAAAATGCATGAAGAATCAGAAAAGCAAACAGAAATGGCTGAACACTGAGTGTATGGTTTGATTCCTACCCTTAATCATTGAAACATGTTGAAACATGTTGAAACATGTTGAAGGCACGTCACATTTGAACTTTAATACATTTGTGAATTATTTTCCATTTGGTTTGCAAAACTGCTACTTTTGCATAACACTATAGAAAAACTGCCCTATCTTAAGATCTTGTTGCCATGCCATTAACCAAATTTCAACTATGCGGCTTTTTGTCCAGCATAATAGTCTGTTCGAATTCATTCACTTGCAATAAGTTTTTATGCCATTACATAATGAAAGTAATATAGTTCAGAAATAAGAATCCGCTATGAGTTAAAAAGTTTATTGACTAAGAATCTTCTCAATTAGGACAAATAGGATGACAGAGAGAAAAGTATTCCTGATGCGTGATGGTATACACGGTATATTTTACTATCAATAGCAAGAATGAATTGAAGGCCATTATGGAAACGTTTCCATTTTCTCTTTTGCTATGAATATAGGAGCTGTAGAAGAAATAGACACAAGAATGTTCTAATTTTTAATGTTCAATAGTTTCTCCTTCATGTAATTGAAATATTCTATTTATATGAGTTTTCAATCATGTTTACCAATACTTTGTTCGTACTTTAGGAACTCATGTGTTGTCTTTGCACGCTCGTAACTTGCAATTCACGCCCGTGAGGAAAAGATAGTTATCAGACGCAATTTACGAGACTGAAAAGCGTAATGAACTCGTGTATTGTTGAGAACCGTCGTTATAAAACCCTTTTTGAAAGTGCAGTCGACTAATGAACATGTGCTTCCTTGGTCTTTCAATTTTCAATTGTGACCAGAGAATTCAGTTAGACTGAACTCTCTGAATTCAATTTTTGACACCGGATGTTAAAATTTTTAACTCCCACGTCTTTCTCGTGGTGACAAAACACAAACCGTAAAATTTCAGCTATAATCTTCAGGATGAGATTATTGATGTTCGTAAAGCATTAATGTTATAGGTAGAATTGATGATAACCTCGGGATAGGGGGCTAAACACCTGGCCCGGGGAGGAAAGAGTTTCTTGTAGCACGATATATATAGAAATTTTTCCAAAACCCCTCTAACACACACAAACTATTGAGATAAGAGTTTATATACATTGGTTCATAATAATTATTTCAATCGTGCAATTGAAGCCATTCTTTCAGTCAGCCAGAAGTATATTTCAGCTCTTTACAAAGAAACCAAACCAAAAAAATGCAATTTTAACATTTTGCTTAATAACACAAAGAGGGCGGATTTACAAATACACGGCGCCTTTTTATGCATGAGCCCGGTTGACTTATCAGCGAAAGATCTTACAGTGCATATATTAGACTTAACCGGCATGAAACTCCAGTTGACAAGTCAGGGTTGTTATCTTTAGAGAGCTTCGAAAACAACTAGTGCTGTTTTCAGTATACTTCGCTTTGGCGTTGTAGGCAGTGTAAAAGCAATAATCCTCATTGGGCTATAAATGTAGCGCACGGAGGCCACTTACAGGTGAATAAAACTAAAGTTGAAAACAAAATGAACCAGGCGACTTTTTTCCGGTGAACCGAATAGTCTGTAACTCCGCGAGAGACATATATAGGACGGAAGGGCACATGCAGAGTATAGCAAACTGCTAGACAAGCAGACTAAGTCAGGGAAGAATAGGCGAAAAATCACATGTACTAGGTTGTCCACATGCAACTAATGCTTGTCATAAAATTACTGACTAAAGTGGAAGACACTTCAGTGAAACATATTGTGCAATATGTTCCGTTAAGCCAGACTTGACCTATAGACCCATGTTTACTGAGACTTCACGACCAAATTACGAGCAATCCTTATATAAACGGCCATGGAAGCGAAAAAAAAAACAATTCTTTTCATCCTACAGCTGTCTCATAATGTAGAAAACATAAAAGTACTGACTAGCTAAGAATAATTTTTGGAGCCTGAAATTCAGCCAAAAATGCAAATTGTCTGTTGTTTATTAACAAAATCGTGCAGACCGAGAAACTGGAAGAGACGTTTTTATAGTGACAAACTTAGATTTACTTGCCTCGCGTTGAAAGTTTTATGTATTTTTTAGTATTTTAAAGTTGAACACTTGTTCTTGGGACATGAGAGATCTCTGCTCGCCGGATGTTGCACTTGCGTCACATAATATCAGCAAAACGAGTTATACTTCTACACTCATTAACCTACATTTCCCAGAATAGAAAATATAATTAATATAAAAAAAACAAAAGGAAACATAGATAATAGATTGTTACGAAAACTGCTTGGATGTGGTGCCATAAAAATACCATATGAAAGTAAAAACTCGATACTACTTTCCTGAGCAATTTTGAGGTAAAATTAAAACAGGAGAATTTTGTTTTATTTTTCCTTGGTAGAAGTAATAATATATGTAGATTTTCGACACCTTTGCCTGCAGGTTTCTGGTTTTTTTTTGCATGTCAATACCACTATTAAGGGGATGAACAATCCTTTCTGCAATCAGGTGGACTTTGCTAAGGGACCGCCTTCTTTTTCCAATCTCCTGAAAAACACTGGGTTTATTAACATTTCCAAAGAATACAAAGTTGTACACGAAAATCAGATAACTAGATGTTGAACACAGAACTTGGAGAATACTAGTGTCTCTTTGTTTTCCTTCTGGGTGATGACGGTTGAGGTAAGTAATTCACTCAAGAGCATTAATTTTTCTTAATTTTCCTTTCTACTGGCACGAAAAGGTCTCAAAAACATTTCGACAAAGATCCAGCTTAAAGAAAATTAGAAAATTGAAGTGCCTAACAAATAACTTTTGGGGATATTTTTCGTCTGAAAAGAATGTAACTTTCTTTAAAGGAGCCAAAAAGCCTGCTCAATGATGGATCATTGCAAAAAAAGCAAAGCATTGTCAGGATTGTATGTTTTGAAATGAATACAAGGAAATGAAAAAACAAACACAGCTATCCGGCCGGAATGAAACTCACACGAAGTTTTCAGTACAGCAAACATCGAGAACACGTACCGCAAAAACATGTTTTTTCTTTCTCTTCCTTTTTTTTCTTTTTCAAAACCGGATCATATTTTTGCGAACTGGCAGTTAAGCCAATGCTTTAATGTTGTCTCCCCAACAAAAGTCACTGTTATAGATACATAGTTCATGACCGTGATATAAACTTGTTCATGCAAAGGTTTATTCTAAGTTCATCTTACGTTTTACTTTGTTAAACTGATATTGATAAGAATCAATCATGTGCCATGTTAATCCCAGTTCCAAGCGAGCCGATGGCGAAGCCCTTATACAATAATAGCGACTAACGTCCTTTGCTTTTCCAAAAAAAAACAGTATTACTCTTTATCCTGTCATGCTAATCAGCTTGCTTAGAGTAAACACTTCAACTTGTCCCGCAAAACATTTTATGGTGTTTGTGTTAAATAAAGCAAAACATTTTCGATTCATGATTTCTCATTGTGTGGTTTGTCATACTTACAGATTGTTATCGAGGTGATCTTTCAGATCACCGGCATCTCCTGACAATCGATAGGCAGATGAAAAAGAGTGCCAAAAATCCACAGTCCTCGATGTCATATCATGCAAGCCAACATTTTACCGATACCTTCTTCAAAACAAACCCGCTATTATGCTATTGTGGTTAGATTTACACTTATCTTTAAGGAGTTAGCAAAACTCTCTTGAACTCTTAGCCAAAGGACTCCAAGCAGCTTAAAATTTAAAACCACTTACAGTAGAATCGCGTATAACCGTTACCGAGTTTTATTTTAGCCCTTTTCAAATAATAATGATATATGCGACGGTGAGATTCTGCACGATATGCCGAGGTTAAGAAAAAAAAATGGATAAAATCTCTTAAACGTATGGTTTGTCAAATATTTTGCTAACAATTCGAAAGGGTAGTTTAAGAACGGAACATATTACCAGACCACATGTGTTCATCTTTTTAGTCTCAATTTTGCTTTGCGGGTTCAGTTCGGGAATTAAATTAGACCGTAGACGTCAACTCAAGCGGAAGTTTCTGTACAATATCACTTGTGGTCGTCATGTCGATAAACGTAAGATCGCCAACCAACGCTATTATTGGAGTGACAGATATGATGCTAAGCCACATTGGCGCCCCACAAGCACGTCCGAACTATTTTGTTTTAAAACACTACTCACTAATGCGATTTCGGATATTGGGCGAGAGGGACAGTACTGCGAACACAACTATCTTTGAAAACGCTGGACAATACTGCAGCAAAACAAACGATCCGTGCGTGAGCCAGTACATTACACACGAACGAAAAACGAGACCTAATACTTGCTGTGGTTGCAGGAAAAGTAATTAAACGGCATCAGAATGTATGGTTGAACAAGCATCCATCTTCCGTATTCGTTAAAAGGTACGTCTTTTCATCAAAGAATCGTTTCTTCTACAAACAACAGTTTTTTTCTTTCTAATTTAAAGCGTTCTTCAGTTCTTGACACTGGCCTGCCAATATATGCAGACCTGTGTGAAACACACATTACCACATCAGATAAACTGACAGGCTAAACGACTTGGCAGTAAGCGAGCGTAAAGATCTGCCCATTGGGCATGAGCTGAGACGTCTTGAAATCAGTCAAATTTAGAGAATATATTTAGTTCAAGTCGTCATATGATTCGCACAGTAGTAGTTTTTGTTATAAAATGGCCTATAACGGATTCAACTACATGCAGTGTGACCAAAGACACCAAGTAGCAAATGAGTATTCGGTAGCCGAATAATAAAATTATAGACTATTTGTTTTGATAGGTATCAAAACTGGTTCATGTTGTTGTTGTGAGTTTGTACAAAATACAGCGGCTAAGTCAACATCATCGCAGCATGTGAAGGTTCTGTGAAACTGAAGAAGCCCTTAAAACAAAGCTGAAAGCTACTACCTCAATACACACCTACTTGTAAAAGAAAACTTCCACATTCATTTCAGTGCTCAAACAGTTTATTTAATGATTTTCTGAATTAAAATGACAACAAAGTGTTAAAAAGCCCGAGGCTTCGAACTACCCTGCGAGCAGATGAAGAACGAGAAGAACGAGACGAAAGAGAGGCATTTCCTTCGTCTCGTTCTTCGTGGCGATATGAGAGATCTCTGTTCGTAGAGTATCCTCCGCAATAGACAAAATGTCCAAATTTCTGGCAGGGCTCAAAAAACATACACGCTTTTTTACTTCATTGACCAAGAACTCAAATTTCATAAAATTTTCTAAGCTCAAGCTCCGCCTCAGATTCTAAACTGACTCCGTTTGCAACTAGAATCATGATGTGCATGTGGCTAAAATTACCAAATTAAAAAAAAAATAAGACCCTGCTCATCACCTTCTTTAAAAAACGAAAAAGAAAAGAGGAAAAAAAATGGAAAAAAAGCAAACAAGAACAGAAACAGAAAAAAGCGGGTACATGCATACATTTTAGAATAAATACAACGCGGTAAAGCGTCTTGCGTGAAAAAAAAAATAAAAAAGTAAAAAAAAAACAAACAAGTTAAGTCATAGCAAAAGACATAAACCTCGAAACAAATTGAAATCTAAACATAGGTTAAACCAGTGTTAAAGTACTGGAGAATACATATTGTCAATCATTAAAAATTTGTCTGGACGCTAACGATACTATAAATATTAAACTTTCATTATGAAAAATGTATGTATTGATACAATTAAAAAACCAAGACCTGGCAGCACTTGCATAATTTGTTGGGTAACTCAAGTTCAATAACTAGCTAGATTTTCTACTTGCACGGGAGTTCAGACAAATCAATGCACAAATGTTCAGCCTACGGGATCGTTTGCATGTGAAAGGTCTGTTAATAAAACCATCTATAAAGGCCGCAAAGTTAGTGAACGTTCAGGCGAGAAACGAGATCAACAATCACACGACTTTATTAGGACAGCTGCTTGTTCCCGGGGCAATTTTACTGCTTTTCTCTGGAAGCGAAGAAAAGCGCAGTCAAATGCAGTGACAAGAAAAAAAGAACGTCTGTCTTTTGCCAATATGATCTTCTTCGATTTGATGTTCTGGTAATTGCGTTGCAGCTTTGTTATATCAGGAAAACCCAAAATGTAAGGTATTGTACAAAAACGAGATCATTTTATTTCGAATTGTCTTTAAGATCTTCGAAAGGGTACAAGACAAGACTTTTTATTTCGGCTACATATTTTAACACCGAGTGTCTTTTAGATGCTTGATATATAAGACTGGTTGGCGACTGTCTTTTCAAGACGATTTAAAATGGTCTTAAAATGGCGCGCGTATATAGTTGTTTTATTTTAAGTCTTTTGACGCGCCACTTCAATTAAGCAAGATAGCCTAAATACCGAAGAGTAAAGCAGATTAAATGTGCCAGGATATGGAATCGGGACGGGTTGAAGTAAAAAAAAAACCATCACATTAAGAATAGCTGTCAAAGTATAACAGTACAATTGTAGAAATATTATTTTTTGTAAGAGTTAAGTTACTGGATTCGGATAATCAGTATCTAGTCTTGTTTGAGCCGTATGTTACTGGCATTTCAGACGTGCTTTTCGTAACTGAAAGCAATCAGTCGCGACAGAAAGAAAAAGAGAAACAAAGTACTTTACATACTGGTTGTATCAACAGATCGAAAGGAATGTTTTTCACCCACATATAATTCTATAAAACAAAATTGCACTGCATTCAGAAATATTTATAGTTAAAAAGAGATGTATATGCAGCGAATATTTAAAATGTCCAACAAATCAGTCTGTTCAGCTCTCAAGTAAGTTCATGTCTAATGACTACAACAATATTATTAGTTTGAAGTAAATAAAAATAATTCAAACATTTTGTTAAAAACAGCTTTTTCGAAACATAGAAAAATCTCTGCGAGAAGTGGACGCTTTGTACGGTCTGTATGAAACAAATTGAGATATCCGTGAAGATCATTATAAAGTCTTATGACCTCCTCTAAAGTTATACAATGCCAAACAGGCTTCTTCTAAATAACTTGATCTATTGATTAAAATTTACAATACTGAATCAGAGCCAGAATGGTTTATGTTGAGAAAAGCAAACTGCATGGGACATTCAATCGATACATTTTGATATTCACAAATATATAGTTCCATTTTGAAAACAATTATTGAAGATAGAAGTTATCTTTCCTCAATATCTATGAACTATGTTTTTTTAATATTAAATTTGGCCTAGGAGCTAAAATCCAGCTAACTAGATTGCTTCTGTTATGGGATTTTCTTTTTGGTCTTACACCGCGAGAAATAAATACACGCAGGTGAGGAAACACTGCCTTAGAAATTCACCATTTTTCAATAGAGTTTCTTAGCGGAAACTAACTTAACCCTCCAGTTAAAACGGCATAGTTCCAAAGGCTTCAAAATATACAAAGTACAAAAAAAGAATGTCAAGTTCAGTCTGGATTTTATTTGTTGCATTGTACCCCCATTAAATTTATATGTAATTTTAGATGTAGTTTGCTGGAGTTTACATTTTAGGGAAACACGTATCCGCTAAAACATGTTCCTTTTTTTATCTAATATGGAATTCGAAAAAAGGTTTTCAAGGAGTTCACATCCTTTTCGCTTCGATCTCTGTCATAATCAGAATACGTGTTTTGGCGACATCCGTTCATAATGAGAGCTCCGGTCTTTATTTCAATAAAATATATATTGAAGTCCAAAATCATATCCTTAGGTAAACAGTATACTCCGCAGACGAAAGCCTTTTTTTCTGTGCGTTAACACTTCAAATCTACTAAAAATATTTTAAATCTTGTCCAACAATATTTAATTGAAGAATAGTTGGCGGTTTATACACTGATTTAATCTGAATGCCATGTTTTGTACTCCAAATACATATTCGCTGAACAAAAGACAGAATTGAGTATTTTAAATTGAAACGAAATTAAGTATGGACAATATCTCTGACACCCACAGTCCAAATAAATCACCTATGTTGCCAAGTACCCGTCTCTAACTAAATACTTAAACGACTACAGATGGAGAAAAACTAACTCAAGACTGGCAAAGTAAGATCTAGTAAACAACGCGCTCAACTCCTTTATAAACTAACGAGCTCAAGCTTTTTGTCAAGGCCCAAGGTTTGTTGCTCGGGTTTGTGTTTGCATGGTGCAGACTCAACCGTAAGTTTCATTAAATTGCTTTTATTTCTGTATACCCTTATGGCATTTGAGAAAATCGACTTTCAACTAACAGGCAGCTTAAAATTCGGCCCAATTATATTAACTATAACTTTTTATTACATAAGTTTTTTTTTCGCTATGTTAATTTATATTTTTCATATGTTCGGCCTAATTGTATTTTGCTATTTTTTCTGGCAAGCGTACTGTTATAATTTGCAAGTAAAACTGAAATATTGTTAAAAAGAATTTAGTTGTAGTACAATGTATAATAACACGATTTTGGCTAATGATTGTAAAGAACAAAACGTAATGTTTCTTAGAAATTGTTCTAAATTCCGTACCAGTAGAAACTTTTCTCAAGCTATTGGACAAATCCCGTGACGTATTGGGTTGTTGTCTAAAAAATGTTGACATGGTTAACAAATATTTTCTGTAACCGAGGTGAACATGTATGTACAGTGGCAGAAAATTCTGGAGAGAAAGACAATTTTGGTTTAAACCCAGCTAGCTAACGATTGGGAGTTGTTACAATAATCCACCGACTTTGAAGTTGAAAGGGTGGCAGATAGAAATACCCTTTTTTAAATTCGGACTTTCTTCGTTTGTGTTTCTAGTTTATTACCATACCGCGGTCTTTTACGTTAGTTCAAAATGTTGTAGGTATATACTAGATTTCGTCTGTTGTTTTATAGACGGCTTTCTGAATAAAATATTTCTAAATTCGTGAAATCTTGCTTATAAGTCACGCATCTTAAAAACATGATTATTACAAATTATGTCTATAATATAGAAAGTGGTTTATCAGTTTTGTTTAATTTAAAATTTTGTAGATCTTTGTACCAAAAGCTACTAATTTTGCAACCTAAGGCTTTGTAGCATCTGTTTACGGGATAGGGGGTTCTACGGTTCCCCCCTAGGTTTTTCCAACCTAAATTCTGAAGCTTCGCAGCAACTAAAAAGAAAATTGCAGTAGTCTTATTAATAACGTATCTTTTGACGTTAATTGGATGACGCCCTCACTTATAATTTATGCGAAATTAATCATGCAAATCGAAGTAAGAATCAAGAAATTATTTTTTTTTTCACAAAATGTCTTCTATTTTCAATTATTTCTTTTTCTTTTTGAATATGTTGCTATTTGAGCCTATAAATACATGTTTTCTATTAAAATTAACCCTATTGTTCCTGGGCCTGGGGGCTTCAAAGGCCACGCCCCTCCATAATTCCGAAAGTATTGATGCTATTATCATGAAACTTGGAGGTTAGATAGAACTAAAATACCTTATTAACTTCATTAGGTTACAAATCAATATGACGTCTTGATGACGTCACGATGACATCGTGTCTCTACGAAACGGTGTAATTTAGGATTTTCCTTCTAATTTTTGCACAGAAAGCACGCACAACCAAAAACTCTTGGTTTAAACAGTTGATCAACGCCTCAAAATAGCAGAGTTGGATTTTAGCACATTCCAATTGTATAAACTCGACAAATATCTTTAGAATGAGAAAATGGGGAGGTGGTATTTTTTCCATGCCAATTGCAGTCAACTTTGTGGAAATTTTAGAAGCTATTTCAGTAGCTAAGGTCTAAAATATATAAACCAAACAAAAACCGGATAGGATAAACTTCAGAAAATCAAAAAAAAAATATGTTATTACGTTGTTCACTAGATTCTGCAATATACACTCAAAAGCCCTC
>JAOBYE010414088.1:0-14118 GCA_025403585.1 Parazoanthus swiftii
GCGCTTTACAATGATCATTTACCCCCAGCGGACCGGAAGCATATATAGGCGCCTCAGGCAGCCGCTTCTAAGCGGTCTATGTATGCTGGTACTCATTTTACCGACCTCGGAAGGATGGAAAACTGAGTCAACTTTAGCGGGAAAGAAGGTCAACCAAATATTCAAATCTCGACCAGGCCGGGGATCGAACCGGTGACCTTAGGGTTGGGAGGCAGAGATCTTACCACTGAGCCAACCCCTCCGCTTTCTAATGGAAACTTACACATGATTATGTTATATTTGGTGATGTCACAAGGAATGTTATGAGATTTTTTGGAGACAAATTGAGAGGAAAAAGATGCTTGAAAATATTTATAGGAAAATTTTGTTTTTTAGATTCGAAGAGTTTAAAGTAAAAAGTCGTTAATGAACGACATCCGAGGAATGGCACGTGCTCGCTTAGGGCCAGTGTTTTGTCAAGTTCTAACATATTTTTCCTTCCCAAATCTCCTCTCCTCTCCCTATCGCTCGGTCAATACATCAAGGCCTCAGTTTGATATTTCCCGTACAGACCTGACTCTCGGTTAATAAGTAGTTATTATTGTACCCTCGCGCTATTCTCGCGTCAATGTTTTCCCAACCTCCCGCATGCTGATACTGGCAATTTCAGTCACATGAAATATCATTTTATATTCTTAACTGAAGTCAAACTGATGATTAGATTTTTAATTATGACAACCA
This sequence comes from Parazoanthus swiftii, assembly GCA_025403585.1. Classification (NCBI taxonomy): domain Eukaryota; kingdom Metazoa; phylum Cnidaria; class Anthozoa; order Zoantharia; family Parazoanthidae; genus Parazoanthus; species Parazoanthus swiftii. Next base: position 721 of record JAOBYE010414088.1, read on the forward strand.
TTACTTAGCAACAGGACACTAAAAAAGCAGTTACAACGACAACAATTACCAACTGTCGTAACCTCACGTAACAAGTATCAAAGTAATACTGCACAAAACAAAATACTACCCACCGATTTCGCCATGTTTGGTGATTGGCCCCGCGTGGATCTTGAGAATGTCCATGCGTGCTTGTTCATTCGGCAAGGGGATTTCTACGGAAGAACCAATCAAAAATTATATACACATTATCATGATTATTATTGTTATTATTCTAGATATTATTGTTATGCTTTACTCACCAATTTTCCTGTCTAACCGACCCGGTCTGAGAAGTGCTGGGTCCAGGGTATCTGGTCGATTTGTCGCCATGATCATTTTTACCTAAGAGAAGCAGTGCGGAAGTTTGGAAAGTGATTATAAAGATTGTAAGTGGCTTCTTTTAACTTGCTTCATAAAAACCATCAAACATTTATAAAAATACTGCATTCCTACCTGGCCTAGAACATCAAAGCCATCCATCTGATTCAACAGCTGAAATGAGGAATGAGAACATAAGTATTTGTATCTGTTAAGTGAAAGTTACTTAGAGGGTTTTGCAGAGGAATCTAAAGTAGAACATCACAATTAAATAGGAAGCAGTACAGCTCAGTGCACACTACATAGGTGTATCAAAAGTATTTTAGATTTATTAACACTGTCTTTGTCTTTCAAAGATAATACTCAATTTGCAAAAGACACCTACAACTTGTAAATACCTCTTATTAGTTTCGTTTGCTCGGTCCGTACGGCAAGTGATGGACCGAATTTTTTCCTTCCTTTTATGGCCCAAGCGCGAAGCGCGCGGGACATGAAAAGCAAGGAAGGAAAAAACGAGGATCCATAACTTGCCGTTCGGACCGAGCAAACGAGGCTAACAAGATGTTTATTATATGGCTTTGTTGATTATTTGAAGCAAGTGTGGCTGAAAAAGACAGCTGCTCTAGAAGAAGAATGTTTGCACAATATGAAAGACCCACCATCATAAACAATAACTTTTCAATGCAAGTTGTTCACCGCAAGGCTGCTGATTTGGGGTGAGCAAATGCTTGTTTCTTCACTCTACTTAGTGACTACCGAGTCCATGAAAAACACTGAGAAACTGGAGGATGGGAATCAGGGGGGGGGGTGGTAGGAAGCCCGAGCAAAGAAGACAAGAAGCAGAAGAGCAAAAGATTGGGAAACACAAGAACCACAGAAGTAAACTTGACATCATTACCGGTTAAAGGGAGCACAACCAGCAAGAACACGTAAGAAGAGAGGGTGGGAACTGTTGTAAAGAGTATGAGAAACTGAAAAAACAGACCCCTTAAACTTGCGCTGCTTTATACAGTCTGTAACTAATATGAAAATAATGCAGTATACTGTACTTACTTCCATTAGAGTTCTCTGGATTTCCCTGTCTGCAGAAGTGCCTTCTGAGAATCGTCGTCCTCCTACAAAATAACTGGCCAGAGTTAATCCTTCAAACTTGAAAAACAAATAAAATCATTAGAAAAATTGGCGCATGGGCCGAAATGCTGCTACTGGGGAAAACATTTATCAGCACCAGGTGGAAACCACAGTACAATTCATTCCAGAGCAACAAACACTGGGGGTAAACATGCAGCCACATTGCTAGAAACTGCTTGACACATCTCAGTTGATCAAAATATGTAAATCTTCTTGGATAGTTTGTATAACTACAATATTATAAAAACTGATAAAAACAAAATTTTATGTTCTCAAATTTATTTTAGGTACGATAAGCACCTTACTTAGTATAATTTTTTATATAATTATATACCAAGTTGCAACCTGATTGGTTTCACAGCCAACCATTTAGTATGATCATTAATACTACTCATTTTAAAAACATTCAATATATCAGCGTTATAAATTATAATCTCAAAGAAGCGATTATGAATTTTGTAAAACTGGTCAAAGATATAAAACAGTCATTGATTTGGCCTTGATTTCTGATTGTTGTTTTACTCAACAACTCTAATGGAAAACACTGCCTCATCTGTTAAAAGGTATATATACTAAGATTATATTTTCATAATCATCACTGAGGTATATACATGTACCTACTAGATGTAGTACATAATTATTTCTATACAAACCTATTGCATCGATTTCATCCATAAATATGATACACGGTTCGTGGTCTCGAGCATAGCCTGGAGTAACAAAAAAACACATTATAAATTTTGAATATAGACTTTACAGTTTTCTAACTAAAGTACATGTACCTTAAAGATCATTGCTTGAATAAAGCTCTGATGCATGAGACAGCCGGACATTATTTTCTGGAACCAGATATTTTTTACACATCATGAATGCACTAATTAACAACTTTAGATGCCCATCTGAACAACTGAAGTGACGGCAGTCTTTTGTACTTACTGAACATTTCTCTGATAAGTCGAGCACTTTCTCCGATGTATTTGTCCACAATAGCACTGGAAACGACCTGGGTTTAAGTAAAACAAAAATGTTTGTCACAGACTGATATCCAGGAAGTACCACTCCAACTGTGTAAATACCTGCGGCAATGGGCTAATAGGGATGTGCGACTAGGTGGGGTCACATCTTTGAAACTTGAGTGATTAGACAGGGCTTATGTTTTCAAAGGAGTAACTAGTATTTTTAAACCTTTACCTTATTAGAAGTGCAAAAACTTGAAAATAGCTCCACAGTTTCGTATTCCCAGTTGCCGCTGATTACAATGACTGCAGACTTGCCTACTTAACGTTAGCCTCGACATGAAGTCAAATATAAATTATGTATAATCAACACCAAGTGGAGGCTAACGCTGAGTAAAAGAGTCTGTATTCATTGTTATCAGCGGCAACTACATGTATGAATACAAAACTGGACTACTGTTAACGTGTTGACTGTTAAATATGAATCCAACTTCAAACAAACAGAGTCCACAGAATGAAAGACCATAGCACTGTTACATGTAGCACTCAGTGAAACTTACCACACAAATGTAGTGTGTCAAACGCACTTTTGCTAATAAATGAGCAATAAATGCCTGTATCACCGTGATACACAACACTGATTGCAATTAAAATAATATAGGCACTTAACAATTCAAAACCTCTATGTGAAGATCTATTTTCAAGTCAGGCATGTAAACTTACTTTAAGAAAATTTGCATCCAGTTGACTTGCAACTGCTCTTGCAAGTAAAGTTTTTCCAGTGCCTGAAATCATTGAAAAACAACATTACCAAGGATCCAACCTACTGTACATTAACATTTTACTCAGAATAATCTGTGTTAACAGAGGGAACCATTTTGTTTTGTGCTTGTTAGATCATGGGAATAGAAAGTATGTTAATAACAAGTTAAAGCTTGTCTAGTTGATAATGATAGTTGGAATTTAAACAATTTTAGTTTAAGATACTCGCTACATGTAGTTCATAAAAGGGGTTTTTGTAACTGATCTCACTGTCCAAAAACATAGTTTAGGCTACAAAAATTTTCTTTCACATTAAATATGAACCCAGCGGTCCAATTTTACTAACATGCCAAAAAAAATTTACACAACGATAGAAAAATTAAAAGAGAATTAATAAATGAAATAATTTTAAGTTACTGTATATGTCAAAACCTCTACTTGATATACTATATTACAGTATATTTGCCAATGACTAAGTGTGCTACTGCAGCAGGAAAATCATCCACCACAATTTCAAAAGTCTAACAGAATGTTGACTAAAGTTACAATGTACATTGAGAGCTTGTTCAATAATATTAACAAACTACTAACCAGGGGGTCCATACAGGAGACAGCCTTTGGGCGGCATGATGCCAACACGTTGAAACAGCTCAGGATTTGTCAGTGGCAACTCAATTACCTTCAAACAGAATGGTACAATTTGTTCATAATTGTTTAAAAACAGCCATAAAAACAAAATATCCAAAGTTCGTTAACACTAAACAGAATATTAAACACTAATTTATCAATTAAACAAATGGATGAAAATGTTTATTGATAATAAAACAAGGTTTAAGGGGGGAAACATGCTGGTACACAACAGACCTCTCGAAGCTCTCTGATCTGTTCATTGAGACCTCCAATTTCTGAATAAGATATATTCCCAGGATCCTCATGGGACATGTTGTACACCAATGGGTCGACCTCTCGAGGAAGATATCTGATGACAGTGATGAATAATCAGTGCTGATCATGACTTTTCAATTTACGTTAGATCAGCAACAGAGTGATTTTGTTTGACCTTGATAGAAAAGCACACAAACAAAATGTGAACAGAGCTCAAATGACATTTATTGGCTGTGCAAACAGAACATGAAAAGGAGTGCGCGCTACTGTGAAGGTGGGGAACTTCTGATTGGCCTGATGAAATGAGCACGTGCAACCACAAATAATTGTGCCATCATTTCTACTATGCTTTTGTTCATAGTTTATATTTCATTAGACAAGTGAACGGAAAGATGAAATCCACAGCAGCGTTTGTGTTTATAGCTTTCCTGCCATTGGTTTACGTTTAAGAAAAAGCAAACAATTTGCAAACCTGTTTTTCAAGGTCAAATGAAAGTCACTCTATCCAGACATACCTCATGATAGTCAGTGTGGTCATATCCAGGGCAACTCTTGTTCCTGCTTTCAGTTTACCCTTGTCAACCTATAATACAGAAACACACATTCCTGACCAACAAATCAACAGAGGTCTACACAAAGACTAACACATTTCTTGAAAGGGGAAAAAGCTCTTGTTGTGTTAACTACTTAACTAAAAAGAGTATTACAAAAACAAAGTAAGTGATTTTGTATGAAAAGTAAACATCTCCCAAGGGTTATGAAGAGATGGATATTAAATAAACTTTGAGAGAGCTCAGAATTGATCAAAAGTCACTTTCGTCATTTGTAAACTAGGGTCTTCCAATTAACATGACTTTCTGCTGATAGAATTAGAAGCACTTTGCCTGCATTGAATCAAAGCTTTCTTTTTTGAGTTGACTGATTAACTCCTTCAAAGCAAAACACACAACTAAAATAATGCTTTGTAGCTTTTCTTTTTGATTACAAAGTAATTATTAACAAATATCAAATCAAAATAATATTAATCACTTGTAATATAGTACCTGTCTGCGACAGCCAACCACATATCTTGGGCCGTTTGTGGCTTTTACAATAACTGGAGGATAACAATTCAAGCAAAGAACTGCTGTTAGAAACACATACTTTATTTACTGACTATAAATTTCAATTCTTCCACAAAAAGTAATAAGACACAGTTATTATTTTATTGCATGAACATATAAAGTTAGCTTGAGTTCTTGCATGATATGCCTTGAAGCACATCAAACCACTTTAGGACCCAATTAAGGAAAACTTTAGACAAGGTGCCTGGGTACAGATCTATTTTACAATACTTTGAACTGCATGTTATACCTTTGAACATCAAAGTTTTCAAATTTTACACAAACTGTCTATTCCTGGGAAACACTTCAACAAACTTTCTAAGATTAGTATTAATTAAACAGTCACAATCCAATGCAAACTGTATGGTATTTTGAAAAATTGATAAAAAGTTGGGCCATACTGTACATGGACTTACATGTACTGTCCCAGAAAAGATTTGTCTATGTTAAACAATTTATGTTTTTACCTTTGTGAAAAGTCACATCTATCTATAGTAACACTGGATTGGTTTAACTCAAATTAGAACATAGCCAGCAATTTTTCGCACACTTTTTGTATGGCGCGAGTGTGCATCTATTAAATTGCATGATCGCGTTCAACCAATAAAAATGCTTAGGAGAATTTTGTACGTTATCACCATTTTTTCTTATAAAAAAAGGTTAAAGTGACAAAGGCAATGTTCTAAAAGAAATGGTCCATACTTTATTGTGTGTCTATCGAGTTATGGATACACTTGGGAAGTTGGTAAAGCACTTGAGAAGCTAGAGAAGCACTCAGCTTCGCCTTGTGCCACTCTAACGCTTCTCTTGTGCTCTCCCAACTTCCTGCGATCATCCATAACTCGATAGACGCAGGCTAAGCATGGACCTTTTCTTAAATAACAGTTCCCACTACCAATGGCCAAATTTAATGAGTTCCTACAGTCTCTCTATATACATGTACCAATACACATATATCCACACATGGGATAATTATTTTGCATTAACTAATTTAGAGTGGTTGACCAAGTCCTTACATTTTTCCTCTGTCAACTGCCTTAAGACTTCTCCAACAATCTGTTGAAAAAACAACAATTTATCAAATTATTTGTGTTAGGGTATGTATGTTTATCATTGGCAAAGCTTCCTTTTCCATGAACCATTGTTTCTTTATCAATACCAAGGCCAGATCTCAAGTCTCTGGTTGATCATGTGTTCAATAATATGTTCTTGTCATATGTTCTGTCGAAGCTTTGCGCACTACTTGTACCAGTGATGACAGATTTTATTTTAGGAACTGCATGACTTTGCTAACAATAGAGGTCTAAGTTACATGTCTACTTAAATGTCAAAAATATATATAATAAAATAAAATTATAATCAATTTTCACAATTTTACAGTATAACACAATCTACTGCAGTATCTGCCTGGCCAAAATATCATTATTATTTTACTCTTATTAAACTTCAGGAGACTAGTTGATTCCATAGTGACTTCCTGCGATCAGTGGGTGACTACAGAATATGGAATGATGTTCCATCTGGCGCAACCTGATTTCAACATACAACAGAATATATTTATATAGTCACATAATGGAGCAATTTTCCAGTGAATCAAGTATTCTCTAAGCCTCCCAAGTTCTAGCATTAGAATTGCACATGGAAAACCATTCAAGTATTAACCTTACAAAGTGGCTCTGACAGTCTATAAAAATTTAATGTAACAAGGTTATAGAGCACAAGATTAGTACATACTCGTAAAAGAGTTGCACACTTTAGATATAATCCTGTGTTCTCTTGCTTTTCAAGTGCTCTACAATTTGTGTAATGTTTCCACTGTATCACAGTCTATACACAGCCACTCTAAAAGGTTTTCATAAAACAGGAACTGAACTGAGTGGTTTAGTCTCTGATATAAATGCTACTCTTGCCATCCATTAGTCAGTCAAAGCACATGATACACAACCCATTACAATAAATGATTATGTATCATGTCAGCTTTTGTCATTGAAGTCAACTATACCTGTCCAACACTCTGTAGAGCTTTGAGGTCATTTTCTGATTTGTCATAATCCTTTGTGAAATCTTTCAGCTGTTCTCTCACTAGAGGAGGGAAAAATTCCAATAAGCTAAATCGGGGATTACGACTGAAACTCAAAAAGGACGAAATATTATATTATAATGGACATTGTTGATAATTCGTAAGCATCAGGACTGAAAGATTTCTAGTAAATGTAACTTATCAATAACGAAACATCAGTGAACATCGCCTCTTGCATAAAAACTGAGCGTCTACGGAACTCAGTTTTTACACAGTACCAGTAATTTTGGACTGAAGACATGAACTTTTAATAGTAAATTTCACAAAAATCTTACGGTCTTTTTATAAGGACTTATTTTAAGCATGCCAGCCTCTGAGAAAATCTCTGACACACATGATCAGTGTCAAGTAGTATCAGATCATACTTTTTTGAAAAAATATTCATGAAATCAAACGCTGGTGTAACAGACTTACTTTCTTTGAGCCTAGCATCGAGTTCTCGGTGCTCTAACAGTTTCTTTCTGTAGTCTGACAAAGACTTTTCACGACGAGTATCGGTCTCCATTTTGGATAAATGACTAAGCAAGTGATTTTTCCCACAAGTCTTTGCAACTTTTTTTCAAGTGTACTTCCGCTGACCGTCATACGGACTGCTCAGGAACACCAACTTTGAAAAATACCCAGAAGGCCCTTGGGACGAGGTTGGGACCTCCTTAACTTTGACGCGCTAGCTTCATTTTGGCCCATAAAAAGCTTGTCTTTCTTTGTACGCAAAGCAAGACTAGTGTATTATTTCGTTAACAACACATGTTCTGGATATATGACCAGTTATCACATCGATACATAAACTGGTTCGCTAAAAAAATTATGTGCATTTAGACAGTCTAGATTGATGCTCGCCTTTGAATCACAAAAGGTTTCAAAATGGAAAAAAGTAATAAAGGAAGGTGACAGTCAAGACTGTAAAAACAAACTAAAATCCCAAACTGATTTTCAACGGTTAGCATGAATCTCAGATAACAAACTACAGAAATATTTATGAAGTGTAACCTGTATCCAAACATTTGCTCTGATCAATTGAATTGTGTTTTGCTAACGCAAAAACGAAAAGATAATTAGCGGTTTTGTTTGCCATTGTTGTAAACAGCATTGTACGACTGCAGCTTGATTAAACGGTAACTTTGGCTATTGTCATGAAATGAGTTTGGTGGAAATAAGAGCGCTTGTATGGAAATCAGTATGCACACCACTTGAGAGACTGAACAATTTCGGATAGAACCGAGGACAACGCTACGTTTTTCAGAGTTTCGGGTGTATTGCGGGAAGAAGATCACAAGCTCTACTATTAACCTGCATATGAAAAAAGTTACTTTGAAATTATAAGAATTTAGTGGGTTTACGGGAAGACCGACGAAGCGTTCGATATCGCTCTGTCTTTGTGAAACGCTTTGTAGTTGCAACTAGAATAGGTGTTTATTCAGTTTGTGAAATTATCATTGTAATAACAATTCTAACTTAAGCAGTTGTACTGTTTCAAAATCAGATAAATCTTCAGTTATTCCTTGAAATTGTTTGTACTTTAACCGCAGAAGCCGTTCAAGCCAAGAAAAGTAAAGGCGTGTGAGAAAAACTAGTCAATCCGCCCTACGAGTGTTTACTCCACCAATTTCATGGACATGTCTCCAAACCTTGCTTGTTAAAAACCTGCCAGAGCAAATGGAAGAGAAGAGCTTTTGGAAAATGATTTCGCGATATTCGTTTTGGCATTTGCACTAAACGAAAATCTCAAAATATCCGAACATTTTCTCAATTTTCGGCAAGGGGCAAAAAGAGATGCGTGTGCCTTCCCCAAAATGAGATGCACGTGCGCACCCCAAAATGAGATGCGCCTGCGCACGCCAAATTGACAAATGCATGCGCACGCCAAAATAACATGCTCCTGCGCTCACCAAAATGTTATGCACTTGTGCACTCAAAATCATGCGCGTGCGCACACCGAAATGATATGCGCTTGCGCACGACTCAAATGACATGCGCCTTGGATTGCTTCAAATACCATGACAACTAACCTAGATTTTTAAACATCCCTCAAGGGACTATGAAATTTCTTTTAATCTCTTCCATTTTTAACACTATTAAGCTTTATCTTTGTTTTGTCGATAATCAAAGTAATTTTTTAAATATTTCATCAAGAAATATTTTTTAAAGTTCCAGAGCTACAACCTCAGGTTGTTCTTAAATTGTTCTTTTCTTTTTGGCAATTTGAGCTTCGCTGTTCTTAATAAAAAAGGAAGCATGTACTGATGTAGCGACGACTTTGTCAGTTATGGAAGAACTATTTTGCAATCGCTGTTTGACGCAGTTGTGCACACATAGAGATTAAGATGTGATCAAAACTTGAGCAAAGTCTAGTGTGCGTGGAGGGAGAACAGAATTTTAGAACAACATCCTTGCGACCTCCAATGCTTGAATGGGTTCCCGCAATCTCTTAAGAAATTCCAGAAAACGGGGAATAAAATGTGTTACAACTCAGTGTTTTTCATAAGGTTTAGGAAATGGGATACACTGAGTGGAAAAAAAGGTACACCTTAGTTTAAAGTCATCGAGTGTCGAAGTTGCGAGGGTCTGGGGATCAATTAATTAATCTCAGGTTAGAGTTATGATGTATTAAAATGTTCTCTTTGGTGACTTTTAAAAACTACCAGACGTCACTGCTGGGGAAAGGCGGTACAGTCACCTGGGAAAGTCCGTACAATTTACCGGTGTACCGACCTTAAGAAAAACACTGCAACTCGTACCTAGTAAACCATACACATCGCTTGTATTATAAATTGTTTTTTATTGAATACTTCTTACAGCTGTATTAAATTGGTCACTTTCTTTTCATAGATGAACACAATCAGTTTTACTGGGTTCCAGCCCGGTGAAACTGTCCAGAATTAATTTCTAATTCTATCATTAGCCATTGACATCCTAGAGTCAACCTTTTCACAAGCTCCAAAAGTACCAAATGCGGCGTTGACAAACTCACATCACCAGTCCCCACAATATAAAGGTTGGTAAAACTCTGAAGTGAAAGGGTTTCTTAGTTACATGTAACTAGCACTGCATAACGGGTTGTATTAATTAGTCGGTAATTTCATTTATTAAATACGAGGCAACAGGAACAGAAAATTATATATGAATGTAGTTTGGATGTAGATTTCAATTTGGATACTGTCCTGTTTTCTGATCCTGATGCATTTTATTGCATTTCACACTTGTTTGATTGCTCTGTTTTTAATGTATTTATTTACTTATTAATTAGTCAATATATTAAAATAGCGGGAGTTTTTAAATTCATGGCCAACGAGGTAACAAATATAAATAATGAAGAGTTAATGATTGTTCTATTGACAGTCAAAAATACCTGCCTTAATTTTTCTGCCACAACCTGAAGGCAGGCAAATCCAAATTGCAGTTGGCAGAAAAAACAGCCAACGAAGAGAACTCAGTGGACTGATGATCAACACAATTTAAAAGAGCGTCGCCATGTGGATACCCTGTTCTTAGCCAACCAGGTAAGTTTGGGGTCTTTTCTCAATACTAAATAATTGAAGAGGGTCCGGCTGAACAAGGCTTAGTGACTTCTGCAAAAAAAATGTGTCCCAGTTGGCAGTAAACTTTCAATTCTCTGCAGTAATCAGTTAAAAATCTCCTCAACAGTTGAAAACGTTTTAAAAAAATTGCCGATTTTTATCAATCAGTAAGCTCCATTTCGACGCTCTTTTAAAGTAAGCCACACGATTCAAGAATGATGAATGGTTCAGTGAAATGAAAAAGAAAAAAGGACGGGAACCTGCAGCAAACGACAGGCACCCCTGTACCAACAAGGACGCTGTTTCGGATCACCTGAAGCGGGATTTTGGACGTTGAATATCTACCCCTACCCTATGCGGCAACCATTAAGGACAAATGGAAACTCAAGGGAAGGATAGCACGTTGTCAATAAACTACGTAGTGTCTACCTGCCCCAGCCATCATTCTATCAGACAGCTGTCAATATGTTTGTTGAGTTCTTCATTTGAAGTACCTTGTTCAAATACTTTGGCACATATAGGACATTTGATGTCCTTGACGGCAGGTAAGCGACCATTGCTAACACCTGAAGCAAAGGAAGTCAAAATACTGGTCTGTTTTGTTTTCTTACTTGCGTTTCCGACCAAAGTTGAACTCGGCCGTTTAAGCGTTTTCGTTTTTGTCTTTGTCGTTGTTGATTGAGAATTCACCGAAATGGCTCCTTTTACTGTAGGTCTCTGAGTATTACTGCTAAAAGGACCCTTCTCTGCGTACCTACAGTCAGCTGTTGCACTCGAATTAGCGACCTCACTGTGTTCTACGAGAGCTCTATCTTTCCCATCACGACAGATTTGGACAATCTGAACCCCGGATTCAACCTCGCTACAGTTTCCTGTATCATCAGCACCGGTTCCACTCACTCTCGGTTTGTTTTCGTCATCAGAATCTGTAGCTGTGCTTTCATCTTCTTTTACTTTCGCACTAAAGAAGGTTTTTATAGTAACTGGTGGATTTATGGCTCTCGACAACGTCCTGGTATTGATTGGAGATTCGGGTTCTACAGTCGCTTTGGCTTCTGTTTTAGGTTTGGATGGCACGGCCACGCCGAGAACTCCATTCTGTTTTTCCTGTAGATAACGAGACACCTAGTTTGACATCTGACAGTTAATTAGACACGTAAAGTAAAGCAGGTGAAACAAAGTAAAGTAAAGTAAAGTAAAATAAACTAAAATAAAGTAATGTAAGGTAAAGTAAAAGTAAAGTAAAGTAAAGTAAAGTAAAGTAAAGTAAAGTAAAGTAGAGTAATGGAAGTGAAGTGAAGCCAAGTAAAGCAACGCAAATAGAGTGAAGCAGAAAAGAATAAAAAAGTACAGAAAAGTAAAGCAAAGTAAGTAAAGCGGTGAAGCAAAGATAAGTATTATAATAAAGTAAAGCTAAGTAAAATAATTTAAGCGAATTAAATCAAATTAAAATAAAGCCAACTGTTAAAGCAAAGTGAAGTGAATTAAAACAAAATAGGGTAAAGTAAAGTAACATCAGATCACTGAAAATGAGGTAGGAAATGGTAAGGCAAGGTGTAGAGATAAAGGAAGACTTAAGAAAACAAAGTATTATTTACTATTTCTTTAAAAGTAAAAAAACAAACGAAAGTAAACGTTGAGCGGTAAAACTAAAGCATCGCGGTAAAAGTTAACGCAAATGTAAACACACTAACGTAAAACTAAACGTAAACGTAAAAGAAAACGTAACTGTAACGGAGCAAACGAATAAAAAGTTCACTACGTATTACATCCAATGTTGAGATCTACTAAAGCAGCATCCTTTGCATCGTTAAACAAATGACCGTACCAAAAAAGATGGCGACTGGTAAACTTATCCACCATCTCTTTTGGTACGTGACCACATAAAGGGCAAAACATTTCTCAAACTTCACGGATTTAGTGTTTTATGACGTCATTCAACATACCAGGACAGCTTCAGCCGCCTTCTGCTCGCTCAGCAGCGCGGTCACCTCAGCTATCAGCAGCTCTGGGTAACGCAACCCGACCAACCGCTGACCATCGTTGAGTTCAACGCGGACGACTCGCAGAGTTCGATCTGATTTGCTGCAACACACGAAAGCACAAAAAGTTGACGTGTCGGAATATCGACTGCGCATGCATGAAACGGGTAGCAAGAGAGAAACACAGACCGATTTCCAAAATGACGTCTCGAAAACCAGTTTTTACAGCAGCATTTTTACACAGTGTATAATTTTTTCTTCCAAAAAAATTAAGCGACTGACATTTCACAGTGGACGTTGGAAAGCAAGATAAGCAAACCTGGTTTGTTAAAACGCTCGTCTTTTGTATATTTTTCTTGCTTGTTGCAAGTTTGTGAGCTTCTTTGGCGTTTTTCCAACATGTCCAAAAAGCGATGTAGCGTTTCTTTACAAGCGGTTGGAACAACAAGACAAACTGAACCACTTTACATGCTAGTGAGCCAGGTATATCGGTATCAAAGAATATTCCTATTTAATCCTGTTAAATCAACTGCCTTACATAAAATGAAGCGTATATTGCCCTGGCTTGAGGAAGTTACTATAACCGGGAACAGTCAATATTTACAATATCTGGAGTGAGCTTGACATTCTTAATTGTTCAAC